>JARYGA010034340.1:0-41644 GCA_030545235.1 Helianthus tuberosus | reverse complement strand
TTAAGTAGTTGTATGATAGGTAGCTTATATGCCTTAGGTAAATTACCAAAATGCCCTTTTGACGCCAAAATTCATTTTAAGCATATGTAACATAACTTTTGACATCTAAACTGATTTGACAACAATATTAGACATGTTAAGGCATATGTTACTTGTCATAGGACTAGTTAGGCGGTCCGAACGCGTTTTACGCGAACGACGCGTTAAAGTAGCATAAGCTACCTAAACGGGTCGTAATGGGTCGTAAGCACTTAGGTTAGGTTTCATTTAGTATGTAGGCTTTGTTAAACCATACTACATGAGTTCCCATACTCATTTGGTTTACGAGCCTTCATTCTATCCGATCTTCCGATTTAGGTCCGGTTTATTAATGTAGTTACCTATATTAGGTGCCGTTTGATATTCCGAGATCTCTAGCATTGCTTGGTGGTTATCTTAGGACTTCTGAGCAATCTCAAGTGAGTACATAGACCCCTCTTTTACTGTTTTCCAAACTTTTTGGGGTGGAACACATGTGCCTACTTGTTACTTTCATGCTTTCCATGTTTTCACATTATATACATGCTATGTTCATTAGTACACTATTAGTACATGATTTCATTACATTTTATGCTATGTATGTCCATTGTGTGCATACTTAGTACATTGTTTTACATCACATCACATCACATGCTATGTATGTCCATTTAGTACATGCTTAGTACATTATTTTACATTGCATCTCTGTTGCATATGTTCCAGTAACATATGGACACATTGTTTTACAGCTCTACCTTGTATGTTTACTCTAGCATACTAGGTACATTATCTTCATAAAACATGCTTACATTTTGGTATGACATTTGGTTTGTTTAAACTATACTATACATTCATTAACACCGATCACGCCGCTCGGTAGTAGGTAGTGGTACCATAGGACTTGACAAATCCCATTCCTGAAATCTCGGGTTTGTTTGGACGTAAGGAATGACCGAATCCGAATACATATTCTTTTGATAACTCATTTTTACATAGTTATCCGACTGTCGCAAGGCTTGGATGTATGAATTTTTACAATACCGCATAAATGTTCATATTCAGTATAGCATGCATATATTTTACAAAACATAACTTTGATTTAAACCAAGTTTCACTTCAATACTTTGTTTTGTGCATTTCATCTATGGTTTAGTTGATGCATTTCACTAGCCATACATAAACATTTGTTACACATTACTTGACTACTTTTGGACTATCAACATTTGACATGGTTTATACAAGGACTTTTGACAATTGGTTTAAACATAGACATTTTATATTGGTGGTTTGGTTTGAGTAAGTGATTTAAGTAACGAGGCGTGTGTAATATGATACAAGCATGGTGGATACGCCGCTGGTACTTCCTATATATAAGTGATTGTATGGTATTACATATCGTTGCGTTATTTGAAATCATTTCAATTTAGACATATAACATTTTATACAAATAACATACTTTTCACAATACATTGTTTTACAAACAACTTAACTTATACAAACTCATTTTTTACATGGTTATTCATTTAACCATGCATTATTCTCTTATTTATACGTATCATCTGAACTTATTGTTTTTTCAAATGATTTACAAAGACAAAGCAAATTACAAGGTTCATGACTAAACATTTTCTTAAACAAATGTCATGAATCTTATTTTCACAAAACCTATGTACTCGCCGGCATTTTTATGCTGCCGTACCTATTTTCACATGTGTTTCAGGAAATGAAGCATAGGATTGATCAAGATACACTTAGGCGGACATGGGCCTTAGTGACAATAAAAGATGCAAGACTAGTTATTTTGTTATGTTCCTTTGATTGTCAAGACATTGTAACTCTTTTAATCAATAAAACAATATTTCAAGTTCCATGTGTTATGAAACAATGATTCTGTTACAACACTCCCCGATGTTTCCGCCACGTTTTGTATGTTCTACGTGGTCGGGGTGTGACACATGCAGTCTTGATTTAACAAGTCTCTTGATTCTATGCCTTCTGATAATTAAGCATCTACTTTATAATTCTGAATCTTCTGATGATTAAACATCTTGTTTGATAGTATGTTATGGAGCAGAGTTTTCTGATAGTTCAACATTTAGTTTAACATAGTGGAATACGTATTAGTATAAAACCATATCAAACCTAACGATGGTCACGAGATCAGAACCTTAACGAAATTCACAAAGTATAGTCTTATTTAGACAGCACTTTGGCATTCGTTAATTGGTGCCTGAATCGATCGAAAAGAATATCGTATTGGTGATTATTGGTTAGAACACCAAGGTATAGAGAGAAGAATAGAAGAAATGAGCAAAGAAAAATAAATTCTAAGCTTCCTATTTATAGGTAAGGAGTATGAAATTTCTAGGAAGTTTCCTTTGTA
This sequence comes from Helianthus tuberosus, assembly GCA_030545235.1. Classification (NCBI taxonomy): domain Eukaryota; kingdom Viridiplantae; phylum Streptophyta; class Magnoliopsida; order Asterales; family Asteraceae; genus Helianthus; species Helianthus tuberosus. The sequence continues at coordinate 39,243 of JARYGA010034340.1, read as the reverse complement.
TTTTCTAGGAAATTACATATACCTTTTCTAGGAAGTTACCTATACATTTTCTAGTAAGCTTCCTACCCACATATATATCCTCTTACACCTTCCTTGCACATTCCTTAGATTTATCTACCTCATATATATCTATTTTCATGTATATCTATGTAGGTGTTTAATTTAGTTAATTAATTTTACTTAGCTGATTAATTAATCTTACTTAGCTGTTAAGTTTAGTTATCTATTAAGTTTCTTAATTGCTAAGTTTTACTTAATTATTTAGCTTACTTAATTGCTAAGTTTCTTTACGATTTCTTCATGATGTCATTGATTTGCTCATTCGTGTCTTTACGGTATATATAAAGCGCGTTAACTACTTGGAAGGGGGTTAGAAGGGTGGTTTGGTAAAGTTCTTGTCTCGTTCAGTGTATAGATCCTGCGAGGACTTGGTTCAAGCTAACTAGGACCTCCTTCAATGCCCCAAAGGTATTGGATGGCGGTGGTGCGAATAGATTGAACCCCTCATATGTAAACTACTATTAAAACATTAAACCGGCTTCTTGGGATTGTATCCTTGCTGACTCAAACCACTTAGCCGAGGGTAACGTCACCTTCAAAAGAGGGGCCTAGCACTTTTCGCATTAATAACTTATTTAATTATCTTTCAATATTCCGACCTTTTGGGATTGTATCCCTGCTGACTCAAACCACTGGGTTGAGGGTAACGTCACCTTCAAAAGAGGGGCCTACTACTTTAACTAAGATAATCTCTTAAAAAGTCTGAAAGTGCGAAAATCATCAAAGGATACATTAAAGAGGAGTTGGATCCAGGTGATTCTATCTTGTCTATTTGTTTTTCATTTTATTTATCTTTTAATTTTCAGATTTACTTTCATGTTTAAAAACTTTTATAAAAAATTTAGATCGATTAGACATTGGCAATAAACCGGTATTAAAAGCTCTTGTGTCCTTGGACGACCTCGGTATCTTAAAAACACTATACTATGCTCACGATGGGTACACTTGCCCTAGTGTGTGTTTAGTGTTAGTACAATAGCGTGTTTTATAAATTTAAAACTTGACTAATGCGTAAAACGAACTTAAAATGTTAATAAAATCATATCACGCTTCACGCACACCAAGTTTTTGGCGCCGTTTCCGGGGACACAAGGATTTTAAGAAAGTTTAAAATCAACGGCCTAATTATTTTTAGCTTTTTTTCTTTGTTTTAGGATTTTTTTTAATTTTTATCAAAATCTGCAAAACTCAGCACGGGCCGTGCCCAGTCAGACACGGGGCCGTGTCCATCATCTTTACTAGCAGTTATTGTTTTCTGAGTTATAGAAGAGCGACCACGGGCCTTGGAGGTGCACCATGGGGTCGTGTTGACCTCCCCAGTAACTGGGATCCAGAACATAGCAACTATAACACGACCACGGGCCGTGGCCATTGACCACGGGGCCGTGGTAAAGGGTCTGACTGACATTTCTTTTTGTTTTAATTGCAAGACTTAGAACTCAATTGCAGGGCCTGAAATCTCTACGCAGTGCATAAGCTCCAGTTCCGATAAAGACACAAAAGAACCTTTAGCCGAACCCGAACGCTTTCTAAGAAAAAGCCTAAAAGCCAAGAATCAAGAGAAGGATTCGGGGGATCGAATCCCGATGGCGGATCAACGTACCCTAATGGATTACCTACGGCCCACGGTCGGTAACCTCGGAGCCGCCATCAATGCACCGAACGTCGATGCCAACAACATCGAACTTTGGCCGCATTTGATCTAAATGCTCCAAATTTCCGCAACGTTCCATGGCCTACCCGATGAAGATCCCCATTTACATATTACCAACTTTTTGGAAATATGTGACACTTTCCGGATCAAGGGAGCATCAAACAACGTCGTCCGCCTCCGAATGTTTCTTATATGAAACTTGGGAAAGATTCAAGGAGCTATTGAGGAAAATCCCTCATCATGGTCTAGCATGTAACGCCCTGCGTTTTGATACTTCCCCAATGTTAGCAAATTTAGTTGTACTTCCTATCCGATTTACGCTTTACACTCGTGTATTTTGCCATCGAATCTTCTATGACTCGAGACAACTGATCATAATGAAAATGAGACTATTTTAATCATAATTGTGTTAAACTATGTGCAAACTATTACTCTATGTGATGCTTCATACATGAGAACGATATGTTTATCCTAGATTCTTGACCCTTTTGTTATGCTTTGATACTTAATGAACGAGAAACTAATTTAACATGAACTCGAAACACGGATTTACTCATTTTAATTATGCTAATCATGTGTTTAGATGTGATGATATTATAAATAATGGTTACTCACAATAATACGCAACGCAACGCCTAACCTCACTCGCAAACGAATCAAAATCGGAAAATCTAACCAAAACACAACTCACAGTCCGAATGGGCCATCCGCCCGGATGGGACTTATCCATCCGGATGGAGCCATTCGGACATGGCCATCCGGACCTAACCCATCCGGACCAGGCCATCTGGACCTAACCATCCGAACGAATCGACATGTCAACATCACCTATAAATAGTGGACTTGAGCCTTCATTTTCACCTTTCACCTCTGCTCTTCCGCTCTCAAGCGCTCGACGGCGATTCAAGGCTTTTGTAAGCATTTCTCCCTCAATCTTTCCATTTTCCACCTCTATTCCACTTCTACTCCATTCATCTTTCATCAAAATCACATACACACACTCACGCTTCAACTTTTCTCAAAAATCACCGATTTTGGACATCTCGAAGATGGTTTCCACTCGTTTTGCTTAGGCAAACTGTTGTGGAGCATCAATCAACCGAGATTGATTCAAAATCTAAAGGATTTTCACATTTGGTACAAGATCTAAAAGATTTTCACATATTTGGCTCAGATCTAATGGAATTTCACATTTTACAACTTATTTCTGAATTCCTTTTTCAGCTTTACACAATATGGGAGGAATTAGGACTCTGCCAGACTCTCGACTCTTTCCATAGTCAAAAGCTAGCTCGATATTATAAATAATGGTTACTCACAATAATACGCAACGCAACGCCTAACCTCACTCGCAAACGAATCAAAATCGGAAAATCTAACCAAAACACAACTCACAGTCCGAATGGGCCATCCGCCCGGATGGGACTTATCCATCCGGATGGAGCCATTCGGACATGGCCATCCGGACCTAACCCATCCGGACCAGGCCATCTGGACCTAACCATCCGAACGAATCGACATGTCAACATCACCTATAAATAGTGGACTTGAGCCTTCATTTTCACCTTTCACCTCTGCTCTTCCGCTCTCAAGCGCTCGACGGCGATTCAAGGCTTTTGTAAGCATTTCTCCCTCAATCTTTCCATTTTCCACCTCTATTCCACTTCTACTCCATTCATCTTTCATCAAAATCACATACACACACTCACGCTTCAACTTTTCTCAAAAATCACCGATTTTGGACATCTCGAAGATGGTTTCCACTCGTTTTGCTTAGGCAAACTGTTGTGGAGCATCAATCAACCGAGATTGATTCAAAATCTAAAGGATTTTCACATTTGGTACAAGATCTAAAAGATTTTCACATATTTGGCTCAGATCTAATGGAATTTCACATTTTACAACTTATTTCTGAATTCCTTTTTCAGCTTTACACAATATGGGAGGAATTAGGACTCTGCCAGACTCTCGACTCTTTCCATAGTCAAAAGCTAGCTCGAAAACTGATTTCCCCAAAGAGATGGGCCGATTTATGGGTCGAGCATGAATCTTCATCAAGAATAGAACATCCGATCGAATGTGCAAGGCCCATCCGTTCGAATGGACTGGGCTTGGTGTTTTCCGCTGTTCAAATCCGTCAACATGTCCGTCTCCATTAACCAAAACTGTTGTCTGAGAAAAGTTTTACAAAAACTTCAAACCACAGACCGTCCGCCCGAATGGCCATCCGTCCGGATAGAACCCATTCGTCTGGATAACCTGACCCTAATAATATCCGTTGTTTAATTTTGTTGCCACGACTGTTAAAACATTTTTTTTCAAAATTCGAGAATTTTAACATCGTAACAACCACAGACCATCCGTCCGAATGACCATCCGTCCGGATGGAACCCATCCACTCAGATGGACTGGACCCATCCGTTCGGATAGACTATTGAACACTTAACTCGTTTTTACACTACTTGACACTCTTTTTCCGACTGTGTCAACACTTAGAGGACGTATGCCCTGTTCCCGTACGCAGGCTAATCCGACGCTCCCTTCAATCCAACCAGACTGTGTCTAGGTTCTAAGCACGCACTGTGAGTATACTCGATCCCTTTTTGTTCTAAACACTTTGGGATGCAACATGTATTCTATATAAACACACGACACTTGAAACTTGTTTTTAACCATACTTTATCCACTATTAAACATGAAAACATGATACTTGTGAGTCTTATATGCTACGTGAATGTTGAATCTTAGCCTACCTTAACAATTATAGCGCTATAGGAGTAACGCACCGCCCTTGAGACTTGGGGTATTGTTAAGTTTGATACTTTTCATTGCGACGATGTAGGAAAGGCACTTTGCGTTGGAGACGTGGGTTAACATATTGATTACTTTGGCCTAGAATGTTAGAAACTTGTAATATGTTTTTCATGTTGGATACGAGCAGTTAAACATTCTAAACTATTTATTCTATGTATTAAACTTGTATACTTTTGTTGATTTTATTTTAATACATGTTGCAGGTTGACAGATAAGGTAGCAAGGAATCAAGCTAGGGTGACATTAGATACACACCTTAGAAAGACAATGTTTGAACAATGTTTAATTTTTGTTTTGTTTGAGACAACGCGGTTTGAAATTTGAAACTTGTTTGACAATTTAGTAATCATATGAAATCTGATTTAAATTATATTGTCACAATTAGCGTTATGATACTTTGAGCGATTTGTTCATCCCGCCCCGATGTTTCCGCCATCGGTTGGGGTGTGACATCGAAGTGTGGCAACAAGTATCCACTTTCTATAATGGATTATTTCCACACACTAGACAAACACTCGAGTCATGCTCCAGGGGACTTCTAGGTAATAGACGCCCAAATGAAATCTATAATCAAATTGAGGAAATGGCTCAAAACAATTTTCAATGGCACACCCCCCGAGGCTCAAAGTCTATTGCCCCCGGCGCCCATAAAATAGATGAGAACACCTCCTTACAAGCCCAAATCGAGGCCCATCCTCAAAAATTAAAAAAAAAATAGAAATGAAAAAAACGGCCTTGGTTATGGCAAATGAGGTGTGGTGGGCCGCATGAAAATTGGAGTTGTATGAAAGAAATGGAAAACCAAACGGAAGTGGTAAACTACATTGATAATCGACCTAGACCATCGGGTCCCCCAACGGGTACCTACAACCAAGGTTGGCGTAACCACCTAACCTTGGTTGGAGGGAGCCCGGGAATAGTAGTAACCAACAAAATCAAAATCAACGACCAAACTTTCAACAACAACCAAGAAATGAGTCACAAAATTTCACTCAACAACAAGGGGGCCGGGAGAGGCTTGAAGAACTCATCACACGCCTCATCTCAGAGACCGACAAAAGGTACTCGGATCGGTTCCTACAAACGGAATCCAAAATTAGAAACCAACGAGCTAGTCTTCAAAACATTGGAAAACAAATAAGCCAACTAGCCCAAAGTTTCTCCGAGAGACCACAAGGCGCATTACCTAGCAATACCGAAACCAATCCAAAGGCGCAAGTACACCCCATAACGTTAAGAAACCGAAAAGTAGGTCCCAAGGAAACACCACTACCCCCCACCAACAACAATCCACCCGACCAAACCACAAACTCACCCTCAACCAACCAAGAAACAACTGTCCCACAAAATTCCAAACCCACCAAAAACCCCTCGGTACCCTACCCCAATCGGTTACTTCGTCAAAAGACCGATGAGCAATTCACAAAATTCATAAGCTTACTAAAGCAATTGCATATCAATCTCCCATTTGTAGAAGTCCTCAGTCAAATGCCAAAATACTCAAAATTCATGAGAGACTTCCTCACCCGCAAAAGAAAGATTAAAACTTTGCAATTTGTCAACCTAAGTGAAGAATGCTCATCCGTACTCCTCAACAAACTCCCACAAAAGAAAATAGACCCCGGAAGCTCTAAAATCCCTTGCTCCATCGGGGGATCACCCATACAAAATGCACTAGCCGACCTTGGGGCTAGCATCAATCTTATGCCCGCATCAATGTTTGACCGACTCAGGCTAGGAAAACCGAGCCCCACAAAAATGAGCATATAACTCGCCGATAGGTCTGTCAAATACCCACAAGGTGTCACCGAGAATCTATTGGTAAAGGTTGGAGAATTTGTCTTTCAGGCCGACTTTGTCATACTTAACATGGAAGAAGACACCGAAATTCCCCTCATTCTAGGAAGATCATTCCTAGCCACCATGTCACACCCCGACCACGTAGGACAACCAAACGTGGCGGAAACGTCGGGGAGTGTTGTAACAGAATTAATTGTTTCAAATCCATGGCAATTGAAGTTTCGTTTTATTGATTAAAAGTGTTACAATGTCTTAACAAACAAGAAATACAACATAATTAACTAGTCTTGCATCTTTTATTGTCACTAAAGCCCAAGTCTGCCTATGTGTATCTTGATCATCTTATGCAACAGCTCCTGAAAAACACATGTGAAAATAGGTACGTCAGCATAAAAATGCCTGTGAGATACATAGGTTTTGTGAAAATAGGTTTCATGACTTATGTTTGAGAAAATGTTTAGTCATGAACCTTGTAATTTGCTTTGATTTGTAAAACATTTGAAAAACGATAAGATCAGATGATATGTATAAATAAGAGAATAATGTATGGTTAAATGAATAACCATTGTAAAATGGGTTTGTATAAGTTAAGTTGTTTGTAAAACAATGTATTGTAAAAAGTATGTTATTTGTATAAAATGTTATATGTCTCAAACTGAAATGATTTAAATAACGCTACGATATGTAATACCATACAAACACTTATATATAGGAAGTACCAGCGGCGTATCCACCATGCTTGTATCATATTACACACGCATCGTTATTTAATCACTTAATCAAACCAAAACACCAAAGTAATGTTTAACAGTCGTAGAAATGTTTATGTATGGTCAAAGACGGTTCACACGGTTCACATATACAAATGGTTCACAGATACAAACGGTCCCTAAAATCAAACGGTTACGACGGTTCACATAGTCAAAAGGTTACAACGGTTCAAAATGTAGTATAATGTGTTCACATGCTGGGTGAGCATATGCAACAGAAATGCAATGTAAAACAATGTACTAAGCATGCACACAATGGACATACATAGCATAAGTGTAATGTAAAACAATGTACTAAGTATGAACTAAATGGACATACATAGCATAAAATGTAATGAAATCATGTACTATAATGTACTAACGAACATAGCAGGTATAAGATGTGAAAACGGGAAAGCATGAATGTAACAAGTAGGCACATGTGTTCCACCCCAAAACAGTTTGGAAAACAGTAAAAGAGGGGTCTATGTACTCACTTGAGATTGCTTAGTAGTCCTTGAGTAACAACCAAACAATGCTAGAGATCATGGATATCAAACGGCACCTAATATAGGTAACTATGTTAATAAACCGGACCTAAATCGGAAGATCGGGTAGCATGAGGGTTCGTAAACCAAACGAGTGTGGAGACTTGTATAATATGGTTTAACAAAGCCTACATACTAAATGAAACCTTTCATAAGTGCTTACGACCCATTACGACTCGTTTAGGTAGCTTATGCTACTTTAACGCGTCGTTCGCGTGAAACGCGTTCGGACCGCCTAACTAGCCTTATGACAAGTGTTATATGCCTAAACATGTTACATAATCAGTTATGTGACAAAAGTTTAGGTTACATATGCTTAATTACCAATTATTCATGAAAAGGGTATTCTGGTAATTTACCTAAGGCATATAAACTACCTATCATACAACTACTTAAACGATGTGACCATAGGGTATAACCTCGGAAGGTTATTCCATATATACTATGGTCACCTAAAGTATTTGGTCGGATCTTAATGATCGACCAAATGGGTCGGGTTCGAGGTATAAGCGATTTATTAGATCGCTTACCCTACGACCCTAGACAACGTGGTAATCAGTAGGCATAGTCCCAAGGGACTATAACCAACGTGATTACACTCACGTTGCGAAGTTCAAACGAACTTCGCATTGACCATAAACTGGTCAACGCAGAAAGTCAAACAAAGTTTGACTTTCAGACTCGAAAAGACTCGAAAAGCAATAAAAGAACGAAAGAATACTTACGAAGGGTCCCCGAATGCTAATCTCGATCCGAGAATCTCAGGTATGAAACAATGGTTTCAACTTAGAGTTTCTAAGATCAAAATTCTAGTGGTTTTTGAAGTTGTGGGGTGGGGTATTTATAGTTTTCGGGTAACCGTTAAGATCGTTTCGTGGAAACCGTGCTCGAATCCTACCCGTACATGTGTTGGCAAGTTGTGGTGACTAAAAATGGGTTCTTATCAGCTGACTAGACAAGTGAGAACATGTGGTTGTGGATTAAACAGCTGCAATCTGCTGTTAAATGCAGTTAACCTGGTCAGAAGGAGCCACGCGGGCCGCGTGAGGATGTTCAGAAACTGAGGCGGGCCGCCTGGCCTGCACAGATCAGAAATAAGTTTGCAGAATGACAGTTTCAGTCCCTGCACGTGTTTAAGGCCATTTCCGACACTTCTAAGGCCCGTAAAGCCAACTTTAAGGCCCTAAAATGTTGCCTAAACATTGTGGACATGAAACATGCTCAAAAATATGCCGGACATTGGTTCGTTTGGCCGTACGAACGCGATGTTCGCTTAATTACGACGGAATGCGCATAAGCGCGAAAAACGATCCAAATGACGCGACGAATGGATTTTTGGCAAGCCAAACACTAAAGCATAATATAGTCATGCTTACATAAATTTTTGGATGTCCGGATGTATTCAGAACGTGAGTTATGCGCAAAAGTGCAAACTTGTGCACTTTTTGACACTTTTAGTCCCTGAATGACCCAAAAGTTTATTTTAGCATACCGAACCCCTCAAAGCCTATTTCTAAGCTATGTAAAGGATATTTATGGTATGTTTAACTTATGGTCATGTTCCGGAATGTCTGTTACAGTTCAAATTGGCATACTTTCGCAGTTTGTCAAATTTAGTCCCTGTAAGCGAATAAACTAGATTTTGCCATACCAAAGCCTTCAAAACTTATTTATAAGTTATGTAAAGGTTACTTAAGGTATGTTAAGCCTATTTCACTATTCCGGAGTGTTCGTTGCATTAAACTGGTTATATTTACGCATCAGTGTGCGTATAACCTTCCAGAAAGCGATTTAGAGCTTGAAATCGAGCAAGAATTGATATGTGCAAATGATACACATATTTATACAGATCCCAAGTATGAAATACAATATTTCATTGGCTTGGCAGTTGTTTGATGGTCGCAGTGACACGGGTGTCACACACCACTCGTGCCATGGTAGATATGAGTGACGGGAAGTTAACATTGAGGGTTGGAGACAAGGAGATGAAATTTGGGGTTGGAAAAAAAGTAGAGGACGACCCGGTCAACTACATGGATGTCATAGACTCAAGCTTGGATGACGCTCTCCGACGGTGCAACACGGGATGCGAGACATCCCGCTCGGGTAACATATGATGAGCTATGGGTCTAGCCAAGGACCCTTATAAACGTAGCGCACCATAGAGGCATTCCGTGGAACTATCCTTAGTGTTAAGTTAGTTTAACTTTTATGTTTTCTAGTCTAGTCTTACTTTTCCGAAATAAATCACACTCGAAAAGATGAAAACTGCCAAAGGGACGTTAAAACCGCACCCGATGCACGTAAACACTGCCCCCGACAACTTTTTCAGCTTCCCAGCATGTGCAGCATAGGGTCGTGCCCAACCCAACACGCCCTGTGCCCGGAGCTCTGCAGAAAAACTTTTGGTCAGGTAACTGACCACAGCCGTGCCTAGTGGGCACGCCCCGTGGTCAGTCTTCTGTTCATTTTTGTTACTGGCATTCTGACCACGGGGCCGTGCCCGGACCACACGGGCCCGTGGGCAGGTGCCCAGTAACACAAAATCTTGTTTTTAAACATGCTTTTACACATTTGAATCAACCTAAAAACTTATTTTTGGACACATTGAGGACAATGTGTAATTTAAGTGTGGGGGGGGGGGGGGAGCTAAAACCTTGAATCTTGCAAGTTCTAATAACAAGCCTTACACAAAACTCGTATTGGAACCGCTAATCACCCCAAATCTTTTCAAAAAAAATCATTTTTTACTTGTCTTGGTTTAATTTGGGAATAACAAGTTCTAAAAAGGTTATCTTTTTAAAATTTGATTATATATACTTGTTCACACTATAAACCCATTCTCACAATTAGTGAATGAGCCGTTATTGAGCATATTGCATACATCTTTAAACTAAATGTTCATTTTCATTTCTTGTGTGAATAGCCGCTTGGTTCTTACGACTCTAGAACTTACCAAGACGATACATTCCCGGTCCTTACCAACTTGAACCCAAGTAAGTAAATGATGGAGGCATTAGGACTAACTTATTTTTCTTTCAAAACCATTGTTTTCCTTCTTTTTACTTAACTACCTAAAATCCCCCTAGATTAACCCCTTTGAGCCTCAACCTTTTCGTTTCAGAAACCCGTAAAATAAACACCCATTACCCACTGATGTGCTAAAAGTAGTTTAATAAAAACAACTAAAATTAACCTAAATCTAGACTCAAAGTAATACTCTAGAATCTCTAAACTCGACTAAACTACTAACCGGCAAGCAAACCGATCGACTCTAGTAAAGCTAAGTAAGTCCGGATATCGAACACACGAGACTCAATTAAATTACACTACGACTCTATCTAAACTAAGACTGACACAACTTACTAAATGTTTATTTGATTGGGGGGGGGGGGGGGTTCTAAAAAAAATCCTAAATTTGCAATTAAATATTAAACTAAATTAAATTAACTAAATTAACGAAACACGAACTTGGACGAGAACTAAAACCAGTGACGATGAAGCCTACCTAGGCTAGACTCATGTTTAACTTGGAATGGATTTCGTTTCGAAACTAATGTGATATGGAACCGGGATCTTAAGATACTAAACCTATTAAGCCACCAACTAAGCCCCTCAACCCTTCTCGAGGTGAAACTTATGGCACTACCTAGGCTATTACGAATACCGGTTGTTAGACTTCCTTACAGTCCTCTAACGTCTTGAAAAGTGCCTTAATGTGACAATCTACCTTACAGCGCGAAAGTCTAAGGCAACTATGGGTTTCAACTTGGTTTAATAGACAAGAGAAAGGTTAGGGAACTAGACCGATTTCTTACAAAACCTAAACCTAGCTATATACCAAACCAAGACCTATTAACAACCTCGAGCCTTACAGCGACAAGATTAGTAGAACACTTGATTTTATAAAATTACCAAATATTACTTCTAAGGTTACTTACTAGATTTTCGCCTTAAAGGATTAAAGATTTATTACGTGATATAGACACTCACCTAAATCTAGAACCCTAGCACAACCCTATTATGTGATATAGACCGTCACCAAGGATTATACGAAGCGATAAACAACAATCAAACAATATCAAGCATGCATATACACCAAATCAAAATTCCATAATCGTTTACTTTTCAAGATAACCCATAATCACATTAATAACGAATAAAAATCCAATCTTTGTTTAAACAATCATCATGCCTAGATAGTTATGAAAGATTTAGCCGGAAAACATAATCAGAAACATAATAAAAATCAATATCAATTCTGAATTCATCATTGAACAAAGAAGATCAAACGAAACAAGAATGAAAACGGGAAGAATAAACCCGATTCTTCAATGCCGAGCGCTCCCGAATGTTACCCGAATGATTCCTTCCTTCCTGAATGCTCCAAAACCTTCAATCAGCTTCTCCAATGCTCCTAGAACTCCCAATTCGTAAGATGTATACGGCTGTGAATGATCATGATGATTATATAAGTGTTCAAACTCTACTAGCCGTTGCTGAAACAAGGTCGGTTGCGATCTTCACTTTCTCGCGGCCCGCGTAGCAAATAAGCACAAGCTTATGCGGCCGGTATGAATGCCAAGTTCCAAAAATCATGTTTTAAGTTGAGGCGGGGCGCGTAAGGATTAACTTAAGTTTACGCGGCCCGCCTGGAAACTCCAGGATCCATTTTTCAATCCGTTTCAACTCCCGAGCTTCCGCTTTCCGATCCAAATCTTCACCTTTCCAGATTTTAACTCGTTTCTGCATCTTTTGGCTATATAGACCTGGAAAACACAAATAAATCAATAGTATATACATTCTACGCTAAAACGGAATAAAAACGATTATTTACGACTAAAACGGACGCGAATAAAGATGTATTTTACAATACATCAAATATCCCCACACTTAACCTTTTTTTCGTCCTCGAAAAAGAATTATGCAAACGGAATCATAGTCGGAATAATCATTCGGGCCAAAAACTTAATTTACTTATTAAAACCGAAACTTGTGTTAGCCGTGATTGCAAGTATTTTGATGCTCTTAAACCCAAACCCGGTTCCAAGCCCTTATCATGCAATTTAGTTCAATTATGATCAATCCACCTAGGGTCTCACGCTAAGAATCGCGAGTCCACCTAATCCCCCCTCAAGCTTATAGGACAAAAGGAACAACCATTGGGCTATTTCCTAACCGCCTTATACCAAGATCAAGAGAGTTTAGAATCAAATCTATTCTTATTTTTTTTCCTTTTCTTTCCATTTTTTTCATCATTTTTTCATTTTTTTCCTTTTTTCAAGCGTAGACGTTGCTTTCCCTAACCCAGAGGTATTCCGGCTATAGAGTCGCTATCCCCAACTCGGATTACTTAGGCTTCAGTACTTTTTTTTCTTTGCAAGGTCTATTTCACACATCCTAGCGGTAATCCGGCTGTAGAGTCGCTATCCCCAACCTAGATTACATAGAAATGCGCTACTTTCATTTAGTTTCTAGCTCTTTTTTTATATTTTTTTTCAATGAGATTTGACAAAAAAACTCTAACGATCTTAGCTTATAACGGCATCCCTTATACTATTATCGGCGGTTTCAATTTCCCCACTATCCCTAGATGAGAACACACTAGTAGACCGACAATTAGGTAATTTTAAGATCAAAGAAACCCAGAACCGAATCGAGCCTACCCGCACATCCCAAACTAGACACAAGCTCGACTATATTATCTCATATTATTATTATTTGATCCCGAACAAAAATCCAACTTTTCTATCATTTTCCGTTTTAATTTTGCAAACTTCTTATTTCAAAAGACATTTTCTTTTTTTTTAATTTTTTTTCAACTTTTTATGACTCAAAGTAAACAAACTAACAACTAAGACCCAAGTGTCCCATCCCCACACTTAAATGTTGCATTATCCCTAATGCAAGGATGAAAACATGACTCTAAAAACCTAAAAACAAAAAGAAATACGAAAATAAATAAATATACAAAGTATACAAGTGGAACGACTTAGCTGAATAAATATGTGAGACTGTCAGTATACCAGTCGATACCACATATGCCCTCCAATCCAAACGCGCTCAGCAAACTGTAATAACTCGGACACACGAACGGAAGCGGCAACAACCATTAACCTAAACGATCAAATATATACCAAGCAAACTAAACATAATATATTCCATCAAGTTCAACAACCATCCGACATGTATATCAACCAACCCCAAAACCCATCCAACCTGTTTAAAATATTAGTATAGACCAAGATATGATGAAAACATCATAAAAGAAAAAATGTAACAAAAAGATATGCTCGATCACTGCTGCATCATCCTCGAACCACACCACCTACTCCTCATCTTCTACCCTGCTCCACGTCAGCAGGGCCCTCCTGCTGTGGCTGCCAAGACGGCGGTGGCTGCACCTGTAGACGATCCATAATAACTCTCATGCCATCCCGTATCTGCCTCTGACCTGCCACACTCTCTTGCCTCACCTGCTCAACAAACTCAAACAAACTATCCACCCTATCGTAAACGGCCTCCCAAGTCAACGGATCCGGCCGCGGTGCCCTGATAGGGTACTCACGCGCTGGCAACTCATGCCTCTGGCACGCACCTAATAACGCGGAGGGATCGCGGCCTGCATCACAATATCTGCCTCCGTCCCTGGTGGAGGTGGCACCTACTGTCCCTTGTAATCCCTCCTTCCACGCCGCTGGATCATCGTACGTAATAATCCCCGCCTTCTGAAAACTGTTCAGCGCCATCAACGAAGGAGCTGCACCTGTATGCATCCTGTCCGCAGGGTAATCATCAAAAACTCCTAACCTTTCTACCAACCTAGTAATGTACGGCCCACCAAACAACCTAGCCTTGTTCCCACCTTTCTTCGGCCTCACCATCGACCACGCTAAAACACTCGCTAGATTGGTCGGCTGACCCTCAACCATACACATCAAACAAAACAAACTGTGAAGATTCACTTTATTATCACCCTCGTGTCGGCCGATCAGTGTAGCCGCTAGTACCTTATGCACAAACCTATATAGAGGATCTTTAATGTCAGACGCAACCATATTATTTGAAAACGGTGAGATAGCAATCGTAGCCCATAATCTCGCTAAATCCTCCTTCAACACACAGTGGTCCTGTCTCTTCTTCACTACCCCTCTTAGCAAACTAACAAACTCATCCGCCTCTACCTCCTGCTGAGTGTAGAATCCTGTCTTCACTGTAAACTGTGGCAGAGTCATGTTGAATATCTTCTTTCCTAACACAAACGATACTACATCTGGCTCAGCAAACCCCCCGTGATGCCTATACTGAAAAGTGGAATGGAACTCTAGAGAAATCTCATAATACTGAGGCGCATCACAATCTAACGCCATCCTAAACTTCTCCCCTAACAACTGCTCTAACCTCTCAACCTGACCCAGTCGTCCAACCAACCCCCAGTCTATCCTCCGAAACTCTAACAGCTTCACTGTCCTAATAACCTGAAACCTCAAATACTCATCTGTCTGATAAGCAAACTGTAATAAAGGGCTATCCCATAATACTGTACTCTGGCCGTGCGGGATCCCCTCTCCACGATAACTGTCCACTCTCAGTGGTAAATCAGTCGGCTGCTCCTCAGCAGCTCTCTGAGATCGAGTGGATGCACCTCGCTTGCGTTTGGTGCCCGAAGAAGAACCTTCACCTGACATCCTGCAAAACAGTTCAATAAACGCGCAAAAACAGGTGAACAGTCAGTAAACACAAACTATTTTTGTTATTTTTGAGTTTTTTAAATTTTTTTTGGAATTTTTAAGAATTTTTCTGATTTTTCTGATTTTTATTTTTATTATTTTTTTATTTTGATAATATAATAATGTACATTCAAACAACGGCCGTATAGCATTTCGTTCGCGGCCGTTGTTTGAAAACAAGTGACTTAAAGCATCGTGTTGCAAATCAAGAAAAAGCATAAACCAAACCTCGCCCGAATGGAGATTGAGTACGAGCGAGGGGTTTTTATAATCAAGTGAGCATATACGAAGCATAACGACACTAGGACGACTCAAATGACTCAAAAAGGACACACATGACGTAAAAGACGCTAAACAAAACACCGACTAGACTCGACCTAGATTAGACGCAAAATACACAACTCTACACTCCTACCTCCTCCCGGCACTCTACTTGCCCTCGAGTACTCCCAAATGCCGAGAATAGCGTCAACAATCCTAAGTGTGGAAGCAACGGAAACAGGTCGCAAACGTGGTAAAATTTTTTATCTTTATATGAAAAACTTATGACCCGCATCCCCACATTTTATGTTTACTAAACCCAACCAATTCAGCAGCAAAACCAATTAAATCAAACCCAAACAGTCCCCTTGTATCATGTTTACAGCCTATGTGACAACCCGCAACTTCAGGTTAATGCTTTAACCTAACACAATTAATTTAGTCGCACAATCTTTAGCATTGCATGGAACTATGCATTACTCTATGCATTATTTGACTAACTCGGGAACTTTGTGCCTTAACTGTAAATTATATGTGGTGTGTGTGTTTTATGTAAAAGATGATACTTAGGGGTGAGTAGAGTAGTTAGTGAAACCTTAATAACTCCTAACCCTAAAATCTTCCTCACAAATCATTCTACGGCAGTTCAAATCATTCTCTCTAGTCACCTTCTACAACCATTTCTCTCATCATTCTTGGCTGCACAAGTTCTCTTTCATCAATCTTGATCTTCCAATCCATCTAGAATCAATCTAAGGTAAATGTTTAATGATTGTATGTTGTTAATCCTTGATTATTTGATTCATATAAACCCTAGCTCTCCAAACAATGGTTCTGTGTTATTGATCATCCTGATTATTGTGAAATGGTTTATGAATAGTTGTGTAATCACTTGCCTGACATTAAGATGCCTGGTATGTTAGAATTGTTTGATCATTGATTAGATTACAGCATTGCCAATGAATAAAAATAGGGTTTTGATCGTAACCTGTAACTGTTCCATTGAAAACTGTAAATTGGTTTTGGAAATCACGCATGTTGTTAATCCGAAGTTAAGTGTCAGGGTTTTGTGAAGTCACAAGTCCGAGTTTGTAACATGACACTTGCCTCCGAGTTTATTAAAGAAACATGAAGTCCGGATTTATTATAAGGACTCCTTGAGTCCGAGTTTTGACAATGGAAACCCTGAATCCGTGTTTGTTAAGTTGCATGATCCGAGGTTAATATGGTTCATAGTGTCCGAGTTTATTGGTGTTTGATGAGTCCAAATTTTATCCTTCACACATGAGTCCAAGTTTTATCTTTCACACAAGAGTCCAAGTTTTATCCTTCACACATGAGTCCAAGTTTTATCCTCCACACATGAGTCCAAGTTTTATGGATTTTGTTGGGTCCGAGTTTGTAAGGGGATGCCTGGTCCGAGTTTAATAGGTGGGGGTTTGGTTCGAGTTTGCTAAATGTTGCATGAAAAACACCTAACATGCCAGTGTGTGCTACTGTATGTATGTTCAGTCTTGTATGATGAAATCTGTGAACGATAATCACAAAGGACGCTGATGTTTGGACACTAAGGGATTGCAAACCCTATTTAAACCCTATTTGAACGTAAACACTTACATTGAGTTTATGTGCAATGTACCTTAGGTCGCGTGTAACGGACCTAACCATTAATTAACGCTAGAAGCACATTAATAAACCGAACAAACCAAGGTGAGTTCACTGCTCTTTTCCAAGCATGCATCCCAGGAAGGGATATCGGGTAACGTTTTCAGGGAAGAACGTCAGGTTAATCGGATGTTTGTTATTACTCAGTTTCTATCATATAAGACCCCTTACATCTACCGATTGTTGCCAGGAAGGCAACGAGGTATTTAGTTGATAGCTCTATTAGGTTTGGCACCCTCACACCGGGCCGGAATGGACAGGCGTGAAGTATTTACCTTGACCACTTGACCAATGCTTTGATAGAGGCATTGGGGTTTGGGCAAACACATCTAGTAGCCACATACGGTAATCGAGTTAATAACATCATCAAATCAAACTGTTGAACTGCTTTATACACATATCTGGTAACCAATGCGATAACAAAACTTTGAACTCACCAGCGTCGTCTGACACACTTGTCTGCATGCTTGCAGGTCGTTATATTTCTGATTATGGACTTGCTATCTGGGAGCACTGGAGTGGTCATGGATCGAAACTCTTGGATACTCGTTTTATTGTTTATGAACATGTCACACCCCCAAAATCCACACGCGGAGTATCACCGCTTGGAGGCGTGACTGACCAGGATCAAACCACTAATCATATTGAACAAGCAAGTAATTAATTGTAAAAGTCCAACCAACACAATTAGTGTCCAAAATAAACATAGTTTAAGTTATGAGCGGAAGCATAATGTTTAAAACCAAAACATAAGTTTAAATATCCAAAGGTTTAACATGGCACACAGCTGTCCATGTCCCACAACGACTCTTCCTTGTGCAAGCTCCAGCTAAGAACCTATTGACCTGCAAAGCATGTAGTAACGAGTCAAAAATAATGTTGAGCGAGTTCACAGTTGGGTGTTGGTTTTAGTTGTTCCAAAAACAGTTCCTTTAACTGGCATCCCTGCCGTGGGGGTTACCCCATATTTGAAAACGTGATTTGTTTAACCCATTAACTCTGGCAATCCAGCCGTGGGGGCTACCCCATGATAGTTATCTGGCATTTCGGCCGTGGGGGCTACCCCGTGTATACACTAGACTCGTTACTATATCGACTGCTGACTAAAGTCATGTTTAAGTGCCCTGAACTGTCAATGTCTATCGGCATTGACGTGCCCAGATCCATTAGTTCACGCCCGTCCTCTGCGGCACGGTGTGAGGCTTGTCAGACCTAAATAGCGCTATCTAACTAATGACCCGCTCGCCATTGGCCCGGCGATTAAGTCGATATAAAAAGGAGGGACTTCGTGATAGAGTTTTGGTCTAGTAAAAGTTATCTGTCCATGAGGACGAGGAATTACATTCCTGTACCATTACTGTCCTACCCAAGAAAGGACGAGGAATCCATATTCCTTAACCCCATTCCCAACCCCTGGGAATCCCATGCTTGTAGAGTGTGAACTCACCTTGGTTTGCTCGGCAGATACACAGAAAGGTCAAGTCTAGATGCTAGTGGTCAACCACGTCCTAACATGGTTATCATACATGTCAGGTTTAGGTTTCGAGTAGTGCACATAAGTATCACATAAGCTAGCAGATAAGGAACACATACAGATCATGGCAAACACGCTTCATCACGTTTAACAGTTATAACGTATTCAACATGTGCGATTAAAAGATTGGGCTCGCACAAGTTCAGCAACCTTGTGCGATCACCCATTGAAGCCCAATAGTACCCCGGCCCAATAACCAAAATGCCCAACACACCTATACACACGGCCCAAATTAATAAACAGATAAACAACTTGTGCGATCCCATACATCATGTACGATTACAATATATCTTGTGCGACTCACTAACATAACCCACTAAATACCCCGGCCCAACATGTGAATAAGCCCAAAGCTTGTGCGACCCAAAATAGTTTGTTTTAATCTTGTGCGATCCAGTCAAGCTTGTACGACTGGACAATCTTGTGCGATCAGAAAGCTTATATGATAAGATCTGATCTTGTGCGATTTTTTTTATTATCCGCCAATCATGCTAATCGGTTATATTGTTTCCTTTTATGAGATTTATCAACCAATTCAAACAGTTTCCATCTAACCAATTAATCGATCAAATAAATAAATCATCAATTAATATGAACCCTAATATCATAACAACTCATCATCATTTCAGTGAAGAAAACCATCAAATCGAATCTTTTTATCAATTATGGCCGACTACTGTTAGTCACCTCAAGAGGTTATTGGACCAAACTATGACATGTAACATTTACTAATTTCTTAACTTGATAATTGAACTAAAACAGAGATCACATGGGCCGATTACATGCATACTAGCCGACAAACTCAATTAATCGACACACAACAATTTGATTTCCATTCATAAAGTCTTTTACATGATGATATGACATCAAGTCTTGAATGCCATAGAATGATTGGGCCCTTTTTAAAATGTATGAACACATGTACTGATGCACATATAATTAATGAAATTAACTTTTAAACGATCGATGCATACTGACATTCACATGATTTCTAGAAAACCATTGGACCTAGCATTACCTACACATCGATTCAATCATATGTTCACAATCATCACCCACTAACAATTAATATTCATGGTGTTAACAATTAGTCAATGATATCAATCCAAAAATCATAAATATAACCGATTACTAACCTATTTTACATCAAACAAATCAAGATCAAACACTTAGCCATATTATCATTCGATCAAGCTATAACAGTAATCAAAGTCAAACAATAATAATCATATACTAACCGAATGCAAGGTAGGAATCACAAGGACTTCGAGAGGATCCGGATAGCCGTCGGCTTAGAGAGAGAGAGAGGAGAGCACTAGGGTTTTGTGTGTATGGGTGTTTTGCAACAAATGAGGAGCATACCCTCCACTCATGGGTTATGCGACACAAAGGGGGTGGGCCGAACCCTCCTAATGGGCTGCCCATTCGGTTCACTCACAAGAGGGGTGTAGGCCGAGAGTAATAAAGCCCAAAGGCTTGTGCGTTCAGGATTGTGCAATCGGTTTCTTTCGTGTGATAATACATACATATATACAAACACAACACATATTCACATAACATTTCAATAACATAACATTCCATTAAATCATCCAATTCACATAGTCTCAAAATGTTTACGTTGCATCACGGTACAAAGATAGGTTCGGAAATACGAGTTGTCACACGACTACTCGAAACGGCTAACGCAATTACAACGATATATTTATGGTTTTTGATATAAATATTTAATTACTTTTAAATATCTCGAGGATCAAGTCTTTTCAAGGCTTATTGGTTATTATCGACAATAAATGATACTTATAAAAAATGACCTAATCATTTCCGATAAGTTAACTACTTACCGTTGAATCGTTCGACTAACGATTCGGTAGAGCTCCGTGACACGTAGACTAGTTACCGCTGTTATTTAGAAACTTATAAGATATTCCGTGTTAGGAATATTGTAGAATGCACGCTAGCAAGTCAAGTCTTGGAAACGACATCACAAAGTCATATTTAGCTAGCTTTGCATAGGAATATTCAGGTGAGTTCATAACCCCACCTTTTACAGTTTTACATTTTTGTAAATGTTTTCGGGGTGGAAAGACATGCACGTTTTTCAGAAACATACAAGGTTATCGATAAACAAAGATTTCATATTTTAGACAAAGCACGTTTTGCAAGAACATACAAAGTTTTCGAATGAATGAAAACTCACATTTCTAAATCATGTTACGAACGGATTTCAAGGAACTCAAACGGTTTACGAATGAACTTTATACTAAATATACCGGTTTTTACAAAACAAATGCGTATTATCGAGAAGTGATTGATTTTTTTATGACTAGGGGAAGTTAGCCTTAGAGGCTGGGGTAAAATACATGTTACAATTATTACAGACATTTACAGGTATTTACAGACATTCATTTATACATGGTATGGTTAGCCTAATGAGGGTTTACTACTAGACTAGATCATGTGAAGGGTGGGCACAACACTTGAGGCCATTAATCCTCATTATAGGACCGAGGGACATGAGTGATAGATCTATTTGGGTGTAGCGAGCCCCACCCATGAGTCCGCGGGATGGACCATGAGGTGACTATGTCTTCCAGCCAGAAGCCCGGTAACAAATTTGCTAGGTTTGAGTTTCCCTGCACTTTTTCACACATACCAGTGGCTTTGCAACCCATTGGGGATCTCTTTTTCCTTAATGCTACATACCAGGGACTTTTATTCATACATGAAAGGTTTATACATACTCACAGAAATACTTGATTTATACAAATTAAATGTCATGTTTTTATACAAATTCAAAAAGCATAGGATTATGCGGGCAGGAAGTCAAAGTCAGGGTGGGCATTGACGGGTATACGAACATTACAAATACGAGACTTTACAAATACATGGTTACAAATACAACGTTTCCATATAACTTGGCAAGAAAAGGATTTCTAAATTCGTTTTCTCAATATTATTTCACAAACCGGTTACTCAAAAGATTTATTTCAAATCTTTTATAAACAAACTATGAACTCGCTCAACTTTATGTTGATTTTTCGCATGTTTCTTTCTCAGGTTACTCTTCAGAATTTATGGCACGGTTGGAATAGGAGAACCATTGGAGATTCGAGTACTTAGTGGGCGTTCAATTCCTAAAAGACTTAGAATAATTGCTTCCGCTGTGCAATGAAGATACCAGTCCAGTCACGCCAACTCTGATAATTTCGGGGTGTGACATTAGGAGCCAGCATCAATCTGATGCCATTTTCCTTGTATGAGAGGCTAGGTTTAGGAGAGCTTACACCCACGCGTATGTCTTTGTCCTTGGCTGATCGTTCAGTCAAGTATCCTCGTGGGATAGTTGAGAATTTGTTGGTTAAAGTGGATAAATTCGTGTTTCCTGTGGATTTCGTCGTTCTTGATATGGAGGCCGATGAAAGAGTTCCTATCATTCTGGGCCGTCTATTCCTTAGAACCGCAAAGGCGATCATCGACGTCTTCGACAGTAAGATTTCTCTTCGTGCGGGTGACAAGATTGTCACATTCGAGATAGATAGAGCGATGCAGCACCCTGGAGGTAGAGACAAAGATAGCGGGTCGTGTCATTCCGTTTACTTTCTAAATTCTTTCATATCTTGTGTCGACACGTGTCTTGAGTACATCAGTGGAGCTGATTTAGTAGGCGAGGGAGTTGTTGACGAGCTTGATGAAGAAGCTGTTGAGGATGAGCAGTTGATGAGAGTGATGAGTTATGGGTTCCTGAGATGTTGGAGCTCAACGAGATTAGTGATGAGAGTACTCCTATAGAGATTCCACCGCTGCTAGAACTTAAGGTTCTTCCATCGCACCTTGAGTACGCATTTCTAGGAGAGAAGCCAAACATGCCTGTCATCATATCTTCGAAGTTGACAGAGGAGGAGAAAGTGAGGTTGATTGAGGTGCTGAAGAAGCACAGTGATGTGATTTCCTGGAGGCTATCTGATATCAAGGGCATTAGCCCTACGTTTTGCACGCATCGCATTCTGATGGAGGAGATTTACAAGCCTGTAGTGCAGCCGCAGCGTCGTCTTAATCCTAATATGCAAGAGGTAGTTAAGAAGGAAGTTATGAAGTTGTTAGAGTCTGATTTGATATATCCTATTTCTAATTCAGCTTGGGTGAGCCCTACACAGGTCGTCCCAAAGAAATGGGGGATGACAGTTGTTCTAAATGCGAAAAATGAGCTTATTCCTTCACGCACAGTCATGGGTTGGCGTGTGTGCATTGACTATCAAAAGTTGAATGACGCCACTCGTAAAGATCACTTTCCGCTCCCATTTATTGATCAGATGCTTGAGCATCTCGCGGGTCAGCAGTTCTATTGCTTTCTCGACGGGTTTTCGGGTTATTTTCAGATCCCCATTGCACCGGAGGATCAGGAAAAGACCACCTTTACATGTCCATACGGCACGTACGCGTACCGACGCATGCCGTTTGGTCTATGTAACGCTCCAGCTACATTCCCGTGATGTATGATCGGGATTTTTCAGGATATGGTAGAGAGTTCGATGGAGGTGTTTATGGATGATTTTTCAGTGTACGGCAATTCTTTCGATCAATGCCTGATGAATCTGGAGAAGATGCTGAGGAGGTGTGTTGAAACGAAGCTGATGTTGAACTGGGAGAAGTGTCACTTCATGGTGACTGAGGGGATTGTGTTAGGACACAAAATTTCGAGAGCTGGTATTGAAGTTGATAGAGCAAAGATAGATACGATTAGTCGGCTTCCTCCGCTGACTAGTGTTAAGTCGATTCGTAGTTTTCTCGGTCATGCGTGGTTTTATCGGCGCTTTATTAAAGATTTTTCAAAAATCACTCGCCCCATGACGCGATTGTTGGAGAAGGATGTTCCTTTTGTCTTTGACAAGGAGAGCCTTCAAGCGTTTGAGTTTCTGAAGGAGAAGCTGGTGAGTGTACTGATCCTTGTATCACCTGACTGGAGTTTGCCATTCGAGCTTATGTGCGACGCCAGTGATTATGCAGTAGGTGCGGTGTTAGGGCAGAGACGGGAGAATCACTTTCACCCGATTTACTACGCGAGTAAAACTTTGAATGATGCCCAAGAAAATTACACCACTACTGAGAAGGAGTTGTTAGCGGTTGTATTTGCATCCGACAAGTTCCGTTCGTACCTTGTTCTTTCAAAAACCATTGTGTTTACGGACCATTCCGCTCTGCGATACTTGTTTCAGAAGAAAGACGCTAAGCCGTGTCTGATTAGATGGATTCTGCTTCTGTCTGAGTTTGATATTGAAATTAAGGACAAGAAAGGGGCAGAAAACGTTGCAGCTGACCATCTCTCGCGTTTGGAGGATCCGAGTAGGGAGGAGATTCGTGAGGAGGCGATAGGAGACAGATTCCCTCACGAGTCCATTGAGTATGTTAAGGCAGAAATTGAGGGTTTACCGTGGTTTGGCGATTTAGCCAATTACTTGGTCGAAGGGTACGTGATGGATGGTATGAATCGCCAACAGAAGACGAAGCTTGTGAATGATGCACGAAAGTATATATGGGACGAGCCTTATCTTTTCAGGATAGGAGGTGATAGGATTTTAAGGAGATGTGTGAGTTGAGAGGATGGTTTAGACATCATTCGGCATGTTCATGAGGGGTTGACAGGAGGACATCATGGTCTGCACGTGACTGCGCAGAAGGTTTTTGATTGTGGGTTTTATTGGCCGACTGTGGTGAAGGATGCAACTGAGTTTGTGAGGAAGTGTGATCGTTGCCAACGAGCAGGCAACATCTCATCCAAGGATGAGATGCCCCAAAACCCTATTCAAGTGTTAGAAGTCTTTGATGTGTGGGGCATTGATTTCATGGGACCATTTCCATCTTCGAGTGGGAATCGGTACATCCTCGTTGCGATTGACTATGTTTCAAAATGGGTGGAAGCTCAAGCTTTGCCTACTAAGGATGCACGAGTGGTGGTGAGATTTTTGAAGAAGCTATTTACGCGTTTCGGTACTCCTAAGGCAATTATTAGTGATCGCGGGACGCATTTTTGCAATTCCGTTATGGAGAAGGCGTTGGAGAGATATGGAGTTACGCACCGCTTGTCCACCGCGGATCATCCGCAAAGAAGCGGACAAGTGGAGAACGCGAATCGAGGAGTGAAGAGAATCTTGGGGAAGATGGTTGGAAAAAGCCGAAAAGATTGGTCGGAAAAGTTAGACGATGCGTTGTGGGCGTTTCATACTGCCTACAAAATGCCATTGGGTACTACGCCGTTTATGATCATTTATGGGAAAGCGTGCCATTTACCGGTCGAGTTAGAGCATCGGGCTCTTTGGGCACTCAAAACGGTGAATTTAGATTTGACCGAGGCCGCGAGAAAAAGGTTTTTCCAAATTCATGAATTAGTAGCGCTTCGTGATACCGCTTATGATCGTTCGTGGAGTATTAAGGAGAAGTCGAAGGCTTTGCATGATTGAAAGTTGCGAAAATTGAAGGAGTTTAAGGTAGGCGACCAAGTTCTTTTGTTTAATTCGCGACTAAAATTGATTGCCGAAAAGTTGAAGTCAAGATGGTCCGGACCGTACGTCGTGAAAGAGGTTTTCCCGTACGGTACCGTGGAGTTGTGCAATGAAGATAATACGAATTCATGGAAGGTTAACGGACATCGTTTGAAACATTACCTAGGGGGTCCCATCGACACCGCCGAAGAAGAAACCGTTCCTCTTTCGGACCCGCCTAGCATCGCCGCATAGTTTCTTGAGTGAAAACTCAAGTGTATAGTTTGTACTTTGAGTCTTGTTTGCGTCGTGTCTTTTGGTTAGTTGTTTTAGTGTTTATTGTGTCGTTTTTGTGTTTTTCCGTATTTTTGCGTTCGACAAAGGGAGCAGCATTCCAGGTACGTTCTAACTTAAAATCGAAGAAATAAACACTAGGGCATTTTGGGTATTAATAAAATCAACTTTAAGCTAAAACTGCTGCTGCTGTTAACATTTTTGATGCTGTATGCTGTTCACGCGGGGCACATAGTCCTTTACTGGTCTCTTATGCGGCCCGTAAGGGAATTATAATTTTTTTTAAAAACCTGGGCCTTACACGGCCCGCATACACGTAAGATTAAAATCTACGCGGCCCGTGTAGACATTAAATGTCGGCAATAGTTTGCTTAATCCCCCAGAAATCCATCATTTTGAAAACCTAACTCTTTCTTTCTTTACTTACCGGTGATTCACATCACCATCCCCACACATCGACACCACCGATCCCCCTTGAACCCACCATTATTTCACCATTACCACCACCACCATTCCATACCACCGATTAACCGCCGCCGACCATTGATTCCACCATCACCACTGCTGATACACCCGGCTCCGACCACCATCTGTTTTCACATTCTGTTTCAAGTCGTCGATTACAAGGTATATATCCTGCAACTTTCTTCTTGTGTATTGAGTTTTAATTAATGTGTCAGTTGGGTCGTTGGTTCGAGTCAGTCAGTTTGTGTTTAGGTTTTTTAGTCTGATCAGCTGGGTCCTGAGTTTTGCGTGTCGAGTCAATATTGAGTTTTGGTATAGCAAGTCTGCTATTATCGAGTCGTCAGGTCTGTGTTTCGTTATCAGGTCAATAGAAAGTCTTTAGTGAGTAATGTGTTAATTGCAGTCGAGTCTGTTTTATTAAGTTTGGTTTTGTGTCGTTATCGAGTCCTATTTGGTCAGTCAAGTTTATACATTTTGTCTGCAGTAATTGGTTTGCGTATGGTTTGTTAAGCTTTATATGGTTTGATAGCATGATAGTCGTCTTTATGTTTGGACATTTGCCTTTGGGTTGGCTAGGCTGTCACACCCCCAAAATACCACATGCGGAATCACCGCGGGACGTGTGACGTACCAGGATCCAAGCCACCAATCACACTGAACTACGCGTAATATTTAATAAAAACATTCCATTCATTTCAAAGTATCAATCCAAGACATAAGTTAAACCAAAACAAGTATTCAGCAGAAGCATAATGTAAATAGTAATTCAAATGTTTCCAAATCATATGTTCATAATCAATAAAACGAGTATCCAAGAGTTTCGATCCATGACCACTCCAGTGCTACCAGATAGCAAGTCCATAATCAGAAATCTAACGACCTGCAAGCATGGAGACAAGTGTGTCAGACGACGCTGGTGAGTTCAAAGTTTTGTTATCGCATTGGTTACCGGATATGTGTATAAAGCAGTTCAACAATTTGATTTGATGATGTTATTAACTCGATTACCGTATGTGGCTACTAGATGTGTTTGCCCAAACCCCAATGCCTCTATCAAAGCATTGGTCAAGTGGTCAAGGTAAATAGTTCACGCCCATCCATTCCTGCCCGGTGTGAGGGTGCCAAACCTAATAGCGCTATCAACTAAATACCTCGTTGCCTTCCCGGCAACAATCGGTAGATGTAAGGAGTCTTATATGATAGAAACTGAGTAATAACAAACATCCCATTAACCTGACGTTCTTCCCTGAATACGTTACCCGATATCCCTTCCCGAGATGCATGCTTGGAAAAGAGCAGTGAACTCACCTTGGTTTGCTCGGTTTATTAATGTGCTTCTAGCGTTAATTAATGGTTAGGTCCATTACACGCGACCTAAGGTAAATTGCACATAAACTCAATGTAAGTGTTTACGTTCAAATAGGGTTTAAATAGGGTTTGCAATCCCTTAGTGTCCAAATATCAGGGTCCTTTGTGATTATCGTTCACAGATTTCATCATACAAGACTGAACATACATACAGTAGCACACAGTGGCATGTTAGGTGTTTTCATGCAACATTTAGCAAACTCGAACCAAACCCCCCACCTATTAAACTCGGACCAGGCATCCCCTTACAAACTCGGACCCAACAAAATCCATAGAACTTGGACTCATGTGTGGAGGATAAAACTTGGACTCATATGTGAAGGATAAAACTTGGACTCTTGTGTGAAAGATAAAACTTGGACTCATGTGTGAAGGATAAAACTTGGACTCATCAAACACCAATAAACTCGGACACTATGAACCATATTAACCTCGGATCATGCAACTTAACAAACTTGGATTCAGGGTTTCCATTGTCAAAACTCGGACTCAAGGAGTCCTTATAATAAATCCGGACTTCATGTTTCTTTAATAAACCCGGAGGCAAGTGTCATGTTACAAACTCGGACTTGTGACTTCACAAAACCCTGACACTTAACTTCGGATTAACAACATGCGTGATTTCCAAAACCAATTTATAGTTTTCAATGGAACAGTTACAGGTTACGATCAAAACCCTATTTTTATTCATTGGCAATGCTGTAATCTAATCAATGATCAAACAATTCTAACATACCAGGCATCTTAATGTCAGGCAAGTGATTACACAACTATTCACAAACCATTTCACAATAATCAGGATGATCAATAACACAGAACTATTGTTTGGAGAGCTAGGGTTTATATGAATCAAATAATCAAGGATTAACAACATACAATCATTAAACATTTACCTTAGATTGATTCTAGATGGATTGGAAGATCAAGATTGATGAAAGAGAACTTGTGCAGCTAAGAATGATGAGAGAATTTGGTTGTAGAAGGTGACTAGAGAGAATGATTTGAACTGCCGTAGAATGATTTGTGAGGAAGATTTTAGGGTTAGGAGTTATTAAGGTTTCACTAACTACTCTACTCACCCCTAAGTATCATCTTTTACATAAAACACACACACCACATATAATTTATAGTTAAGGCACAAAGTTCTCATGTTAGTCAAATAATGCATAGAGTAATGCATAGTTCCATGCAATGCTAAAGATTGTGCGACCAAATTAATTGTGTTAGGTTAAATGTGACACCTGTGTCACTGCGACCATCAAACAAATACCAAACCAATGAAATATTGTATTTCATACTTTGGACTTGTATAAATATGTGTATCTTTTGCACATATCAACTCTTGTTCGATTTCAAGCTCTAAATCGCTTTCTGGAAGGTTATACGCGCGCTGATGCGTAAATAAAACCAGTTTAATGCAACAAACACTCCGGAATAGTGACATATACTTAACATACCTTAAATAACCTTTACATAACTTAGAAATAAGTTTTGAAGGCTTTGGTATGTCAAAATCAAGTTAAATCGCTTACAGGGACTAAACTTGACAAACTGCGAAAGTATGCCAATTTGAACTGTAACAAACATTTCGGAACATGACCATAAGTTAAAAATTCCCTAAAGATCCTTTACATAGCTTAGAAATAGGCTTTGAGGTGTTCGGTGTGCTAAAATAAACTTTTGGGTCATTCAGGGACTAAAAGCGTCAAAAAGTGCACAAGTTTGCATTTTCGCGCATAACTTACGTTCTGAATACATCCTGACATCCAAAAATTTATGTAAGCACTAAAATATTTTATTTTAGTGTTTGGCATAAGAAAAATCCATTCGTCACGCCATTTGGATCGTTTTTCGCGCTTATGCGCATTCCGTCGTAATTAACCGAACATCGCAACCGTATGGCTAAATGAACCGACATCCGAGATATTTTTGAGCACATTTTAAGTTCCCTAAACTTTAAATTCATTTTAGAGCTTTGAAATGGGGTTAACGGGCCTTAAACGTGTCAGAAATGAGCCTATTACACAGCAGGGACCAAAACTGTAATTCTGCCAAACTTGGTCCTTGCGCACCTCAACACTCTCATTGTTGCGGTGCGCAAGCAGGGGCTAGATGCAGCAAATCATTTTTAACAGCCTGTTTCAGCCTTTAAACACTCTCCAAAGGTCAAGTGCCACATGTTAATCACTTGTGGTGGCCAAAATCAGTTACCACAACATTCCGACAAGTGTACGGGCTAGATCATTCCCTCTTCTCCAAGAAACGATCCTAACGGTGAACCGAAATCTATAAATGCCCATCACATTTTCACTGATTTCTCACAAGAATCTGATCTAATGTGCTCTAAGTTGAAACCTTTGTTTCATACCTGAGCTATTTTGATCTAGATTAGCATTCGGGGACCCTTTGTAAGTGTTCCTTCGTTCTTTTATTGCTTTCGAGTCCGAAAGTCAAACTTTGTTTGACTTTCTTCATTGACCAGTTTATGGTCAATGCGAAGTTCGTTGAACTTCGCAACGTGATTGTAATCACGATGGTTATAGTCCCTTGTGACTATGCCTACTGATTACCACGTTGTCTAGGGTCGTAAGGGTAAGCGATCTAATAAATCGCTTATACCTTCGAACCCGACCCATTTGGTCGATCATTAGGATCCGACCAAACACATTAGGTGACCATAGCATATAGGGAATAACCTTCCGAGGTTATACCTTATGGTCGCTTCGTTTAAGTAGTTGTATGATAGGTAGTTTATATGCCTTAGGTAAATTACCAAAATACCCCTTTGATGCCAAAATTCATTTTAAACATATGTAACATAACTTTTGACATCTAAACTGATTTGACAACAATATTAGACATATTAAGGCATATGTTACTTGTCATAGGACTAGTTAGGCGGTCCGATCGCGTTTCACGCGAACGACGCGTTAAAGTAGCATAAGCTACCTAAACGGGTCGTAATGGGTCGTAAACACTTAGGTTAGGTTTCATTTAGTATGTAGGCCTTGTTAAACCATACTACATGAGTTCCAATACTCATTTGGTTTACGAGCCCTCATTCTATCCGATCTTCCGATATAGGTCCGGATTATTAACATAGTTACCTATATTAAGTGCCGTTTGATATCCGTGATCTCTAGCATTATTTGGTGGTTATCTTAGGACTTCTGAGCAATCTCAAGTGAGTACATATACCCCTCTTTTACTGTTTTCCAAACTGTTTTGGGGTGAAACACATGTGCCTACTTGTTACTTTCATGCTTTCCTGTTTTCACATCATATACCTGCTATGTTTGTTAGTACATTATAGTACATGATTTCATTACATTACATGCTATGTATGCCCACTGTGTGCGTACTTAGTACATTACTTTACATTACATGCTATGTATGCCCATTGTGTGCATACTTAGTACATTGTTTTACATTACATTACATGTTATGTATGCCCATTGTGTGCATACTTAGTACATTGTTTTACATTACAATACATGCTATGTATGCCCATTGTGTGCGTACTTAGTACATTGCTTTACATTACATGCTATGTATGCCCAGTGTGTGCGTACTTAGTACATTGCCTTACATTACATGCTATGTATGCCCATTGTGTGCGTACTTAGTACATTGTTTTACATTACATTACATGCTATGTATGTCCATTACATGCATACTTAGTACATTGTTTTACATTGCATTTCTGTTGCATATGCTCATCCAGCATATGAACACATTATACTACATTTTGAACCGTTGTAACCATTTGACTATGTGAACCGTCGTAACCCTTTGATTATATGAACCGTTTGTAACTATTGAACCATGTGAACCAGTTGTATCCGTTGACATGATTTACATTTGACAATAGACACTTGACTATACATAAACATTTCTACAATTGTTAAACATTTTACTTTGGTGGTTTGGTTTGAGTAAGTGATTTAAGTAACGAGGCGTATGTAATATGATACAAGCACGGTGGATACGCCGCTAGTACTTCCTATATATAAGTGTTTGTATGATATCACATATTGTAGCGTTATTTAAATCATTTCAGTTTGAGACATATAACATTTTATACAAATAACATACTTTTCACAAGACATTGTTTTACAAACAACTTATCTTATACAAACTCATTTTACATGGTTATTCATTTAACCATACATTATTCTCTTATTTATACATATCATCTGAACTTATTGTTTTTCAAACGATTTACAAAACAAAACAATTTAGAAGGTTCATGACTAAACTTTATTAAACAACTCTTTCTAAACTTACAAGTCATGAATCCTATTTTCACAAAACCTATGTATCTCACAGGCATTTTTATGCTGACGTACCTATTTTCACATGTGTTTTCAGGAGATGATGCATAGGACTTATCAAGACATACTTAGGCGGACCTGTGCCTTAGTGACTTAAAACGAGACAAGAACTAGTTAAACTTATGTTATGTACTCTTTGTTTCTTACATAAAACAATGTAAACTCTCTTGTTTGATTAATAAAATGAAACCTTAATTGCCATGGATTTGAAACGATTAATTCTGTTACAAAACTCCCCGACGTTTCCGCCACGTTTCGTTGTCTCACGTGGTCGGGGTGTGACATTAAAGCATTAACCTGAAGTTGCGGGTTATCACATCATCCCCAACTTGAAAGAAATTTCATCCCGAAATTTGATAAGCAAACCCGAAACTGCAAGACGTTAACTCAGGATGACTGTGGATTTTCCGCGGGTACCACATCATCCCCAACTTGAATGGGAATTTTGTCCCGAAATTCACTAGTTGCATTAGATCTAGATTTGCCAGGCTTGGACTTGTCCTCTGGGAATAAATGTGGGTACTTGTGCTTCATTTGATCCTCGCGTTCCCATGTGAACTCCGGTCCACGTCTTGAGTTCCAACGAACTCAGACAATCGAAATACGGCTGTGCTTATGGACCTTGACCTCCCAGTCCATAATTTCTATTGGTTCCTCGACGAACTGCAACTTGTCGTCGATCTTCAGCTCTTGAAACGGTACGACCAGTGTTTCATCCGACAAACACTTCTTTAACTGCGACACATGGAAAACATCATGAATGTTACCCAACTCAGCAGGTAACTCTAACTTGTAGGTCACTTTACCAATCCGTTCCAGAAATTTAAATGGCCCTACATAGCGAGGGTTAAGCTTGCCGCGTTTTCCAAAACACACCACACCCTTCCAGGGTGAGACCTTCAACATAACACGATCATTAACTTCGAATTCCAAAGGTTTCCTACGCTTGTCAGCGTAGCTTTTCTGACGGTCACGCGCCGCGGCCATCCTATTCCTGATCTGAACAATCTTTTTTGAAGTTTCCAACACAAGCTCAGGGACTGTGACATGGCTGTCACCCACCTCAGCCCAACAGAGTGGTGAACGACACTTTCGTCCGTACAACGCTTCGAATGGAGCTGCCTGAATGCTGGTATGGTAGCTATTATTATAAGAAAACTCCACCAAAGGCAAGTGTTTCTCCCAACCCTTGCCAAAATCGATAACACACGCTCGCAACATGTCTTCTAGTGTTTGGATGGTTCGTTCACTTTGACCATCCGTCTGCGGGTGATAAGAGGTACTCATGTTGAGTTGTGAACCAAACGATTTGTGCATCGACTACCACAAATATGAAACGAAACGCGGGTCACGGTCAGAAATAATAGATGTAGGCACCCCGTGCCTAGAAACCACTTCCTTGAGATAGACAGCAGCTAGTTGCGAGAACTTATCCGTTTCCTTGATTGCTAGAAAATGCGCTGACTTCGTGAGGCGATCAACGATCACCCAGATGGTATCGTTTCTGTTTTGAGTTCTAGGTAGGCCAGTGACAAAATCCATGGCAATCTGCTCCCACTTCCACATGGGTATTTCTGGTTGTTGTAGCAATCCCGACGGCTTCTGGTATTCCACTTTAACTTTCGAGCATGTTAGACATTTACTGACATAAGTTGCGATGTGAGCTTTCATCTTCGGCCACCAATACATGATTTTGAGGTCCTGATACATCTTATCTGAACCTGGATGAACATAATATCGAGACTTGTGTGCTTCGTCCATCACAAGCTCTCTGAGGTTACCAAACAAAGGAATCCATATCCGCTCCATGAAATAGTAAATGCCATCTAACCTCTTCTCAAGTCGTTTCTCCATACCCCGTAGATACTCAGCTTCATAGTTTTCTTCTTTTAATGCCTCGGCCTGAGCCGAACGGATCTGATCAGGTAGGTTAGAGTGAATGGTGAGCTGCAAGGCGCGAACACGTTTGGGTTCTGTTTCCTTTCGACTGAGGGCGTCAGCTACAACATTGGCCTTACCCGGATGATACTTGATTGCACAATCATAATCGTTTAAAAGTTCAACCCAGCGACGCTGTCGCATATTCAAATCCTTCTGATCGAAAATGTGTTGAAGGCTCCTGTGGTTGGTATAAATAGTGCATTTAGTACCGTACAGGTAATGCCTCCAGATCTTCAACGCGAAAACCACAGCCCCCAATTCCAAGTCGTGTGTCGTGTAATTCCTCTCGTGAACCTTCAACTGGCGTGAGGCGTAGGCTATCACCTTGTTACGTTGCATCAATACGCAGCCGAGACCCTGAATAGATGCATCACAGTATACTGCAAAATCTTCGGTGCCTTCAGGTAGAGACAAAATTGGCGCACTGCAGAGTTTCTGTTTCAATAGCTGGAAAGCCTCTTCTTGTTTCGTTCCCCAAGAGTATACAACGCTTTTTTGTGTCAATGAAGTAATAGGTTGAGCAGTCTTCGAAAAGTCTTTGATAAATCTGCGATAGTACCCAGCAGGACCAAGAAATTGCCGTACCTCCAAAGGATTCTTTGGTGCCGCCCAATTTCTAACAGCATCAACTTTTGCAGGATCCACGTGTATCCCCAATTCATTAACAATGTGCCCAAGAAAGTGTACCTCCCGAATACAGAAGTCACACTTAGAAAACTTCGCATAGAGTTGCTCCTTCCTTAGAAGTTCCAAAATAAGATGCAGGTGCCGCTCGTGATCTTCCTTGCTTTTAGAGTAGATCAAAATGTCGTCAATGAATACTATAACGAAATCGTTGAGATACGGTTTGCATACGCGGTTCATGAGATCCATGAAGACCGCTGGCGCATTCGTCAATCCAAACGGCATAACCAAAAACTCATAGTGCCCATAACGCATTCGAAAATCCGTTTTCGGAACATCCTCCTCTCGGACTCTCACCTGATGATAGCCCGATCTTAAGTCGATCTTTGAATAAAAACTTGACCCTTGCAACTGGTCAAACAAGTCGTCGATGCATGGTAATGGGTAACGGTTCTTGATAGTCACTTTGTTGAGTTCCCGATAATCAATACACATGCGAAAGGACCCGTCTTTCTTCTTTACAAACAAAACTGGGGCTCCCCAAGGCGAAGAACTTGGTCGAATAAAACCTCTGTCCAATAATTCTTGCAGCTGGTTAGACAGCTCCTGCAACTCTCCAGGTGCTAGACAATAAGGAGCACGAGCAATTGGGGCTGCTCCTGGTGCAAGATCAATCTGGAATTCCATTTGATGGTGAGGAGGTAGACCAGGAAGTTCCTCATGAAATACATCGGCAAATTCACGTACAACTGGCAGATCCTCGATCTTTCTTTCTTCAGATGGAGTGTCAGTAACTAGTGCTAGAATGGCAGGATACCCCTTTCGTAGACATTTCTGCGCTTGCATAGCCGAGATAATACCAACCATTGTCCCACTATGATGCCCTTGGACTGATAATGACTCTCCATCAGTGAGAGGGATACACACAATCTTTTCCTTACACAGGATCTCAGCTTGGTGTTTAGACAACCAATCCATACCAACCACTACGTCAAAACTACTGAGTGTAACATGAAGGAGGTCAATATTAAACACTTGACCCACGAGATCTAGTTTACACCCAAAAAGAACATGCGAAGCTTCTATCGTCTTACCATCAGCTAGTTCTACTACTTGCTTAACTTCTAAAGGTGTGGGAGTTAACCCTAGTCGCTGACTAAACTCTAGGGACACATAACTCCAATCGGCATCGGAATCAAATAACACAGAAGCAATAAGGTTGTTCACCGAAAACGTACCAGTCACGACATTGCCGTCGTTCCTAGCCTTACCGGCACCAAGCACGAATCCCCTTCCCCGAGCACCATTGCCCCAATTGTTGCCATTATTGTTGTTGTTTCCGGCATTGTTGTTATTATTCTGGCGGTTGTTGTCGTTGGCATTCTGATTTAACTGAGGGCAATCCCGCTTAAAGTGGCCCTCATCCCCACACTGATAACACCCTTTCTTAAAACCCTGATTCTGCTGGGGTTGCTGCCTTTGCTGTCTCTGATACTACTGATTTTGCTGTTGCTGCTGCTTTGGCTGTGGGGCTCTACAGTCTTTGGCCTCATGGCCCACTTTCTCACACCTACGACAAGCCCAGACACACTGCCCGTAATGATGATAGCCACACTTGTTGCACTGCGGCTTCTTCCCAACATAAGAGCCCTGATTCTGATTACTGCCCTGGCCTTGATTAACTGAAGACGACTGACTGAAACTGCGGTTGCTGCTGTTGTCAGGCCTTTTCTGCGATTGGCTGACACTGGTTGACTTGTCAGCGTCGTTCCATTTCCGCTTGTTATCACTAGCAGGCGTAGTAGCGGTAGTTGTAGTAGCAGTAGTGGCAGAAACACGCGGTGGTAAAGAACCACTCTCCACTTCCTGATCAGTGATTTTGTGAGCCAAACGAACAATCTGAGTTAAGTTGTTGAGGTTTGCTGCAGTAACTAAACCCTTCACTCGTGGAGCTAATCCCTTGATGAAAAATTCTATTCTTCGATGCGGAGGGCGGGACAAGTTCGGGCACATGATCGCCAACTCATGTGACCGTTTCGCGTACGCCTCAATCTCAGATCCTACCATCTTCAGATCATAGT
The DNA here is from genome assembly GCA_030545235.1 of Helianthus tuberosus. NCBI lineage: Eukaryota > Viridiplantae > Streptophyta > Magnoliopsida > Asterales > Asteraceae > Helianthus > Helianthus tuberosus. Next base: position 2,845 of record JARYGA010034340.1, on the reverse strand, counting down.
ACTCATTTTCTAGTTTCTGAATCTCATCCCGGGGAGAGTACTCCTCTCTTATCAGTTCCTTAAAATCGTCCCAAGTGGTAGCATTAGCCTCTTCGATGCCTAACAGCTGAACCTGGGCATTCCACCATGTCAGGGCACCATCCTCAAGCGTGCCCGTAGCATACTTCACTCTGTCCCCAGCAGGACAGTTACACATTGCAAACACTGATTCTGCTTTCTCAAACCATCCCAGAAGTCCTACAGCCCCTTCAGTCCCATTGAAGGTATGTGGCTTACAATCCATAAACATCTTGAACGTACAAGCAGGTGGGTTGTTTTGGTTTTGCTGACCTATTGGACGAAAGAAAACACATTACAGGGGTAAGAGTCATGTACGCTACATAAGATTAAAGAGTGTTTGGCACATTTCGTACCAGCTTGGTAGGCTGCCAGAGCCTCAGCCACACGTGTGTTTATCAGATTTGTCAACTCAGCTTGAGTCATGTTGATGTTGCCACGTCCATGTCCTCTTCCACTCATGATTCTATATATGGAGAGAGAAGAAATTTAGGAGTCGAGATGGGGTAAAAGTCAAGTATAACGTTAAAGTCTACAATTACCAGGTTCACACGCAATAGGGCAGAACCCTTCTCACACTCGTTAAGCCTCACTGGGACTTACATGCACCCCACGTTATTATTATGTGTGCAACCATAATAATAAGGCAATTTGCATGCTTATCTCAGTGCCTCTTAACTTGCGCTAGAAGTTTCCCCCACGTTCAAATAGCACAACGAAGGGTATCACAAGATTACGATTCACATAAGTCGAAGAGTAGTGCCACACTATCAAGTCACCATAATATCTAGTATGTCGTTTCATGCAAGCTGTGAGTGTGTGTGACTACTAAACAAGTAATGCATAAAGTAAACAGAAGACGAACCTTGCAATCTGGAGCTGAGTGTCATGGTTGATTTTCGAAGGTGTTCGGTTATAGTCTGGTTTTATAAAAACATTTTAAAACCTAGTTCACTATAACCAGTGGCTCTGATACCAAACTGTCACACCCCCAAAATACCACATGCGGAATCACCGCGGGACGTGTGACGTACCAGGATCAAAGCCACCAATCACACTGAACTACGCGTAATATTTAATAAAAACATTCCATTCATTTCAAAGTATCAATCCAAGACATAAGTTAAACCAAAACAAGTATTCAGCGGAAGCATAATGTAAATAGTAATTCAAATGTTTCCAAATCATATGTTCTATGACAACTCGTATTTCCGAACCTATCTTTGTACCGTGATGCAACGTAAACATTTTGTGACTATGTGAATTGGATGATTTAATGGAATGTTATGTTATTGAAATGTTATGTGAATATGTGTTGTGTTTGTATATATGTATGTATTATCACACGAAAGAAACCGATTGCACAATCCTGAACGCACAAGCCTTTGGGCTTTATTACTCTCGGCCCACACCCCTCTTGTGAGTGAACCGAATGGGTAGCCCATTAGGAGGGTTCGGCCCACCCCCTTTGTGTCGCATAACCCATGAGTGGAGGGTATGCTCCTCATTTGTTGCAAAACACCCACACACACAAAACCCTAGTGCTCTCCTCTCTCTCTCTAAGCCGACGGCTATCCGGATCCTCTCGAAGTCCTTGTGATTCCTACCTTGCATTCGGTTAGTATATGATTATTATTGTTTGACTTTGATTACTGTTATAGCTTGATCGAATGATAATATGGCTAAGTGTTTGATCTTGATTTGTTTGATGTAGAATAGGTTAGTAATCGGTTATATTTATGATTTTTGGATTGATATCATTGACTAATTGTTAACACCATGAATATTAATTGTTAGTGGGTGATGATTGTGAACATATGATTGAATCGATGTGTAGGTAATGCTAGGTCCAATGGTTTTCTAGACATCATGTGAATGTCAGTATGCATCGATTGTTTAAAAGTCAATTTCATTAATTATATGTGCATCAGTACATGTGTTCATACATTTTAAAAAGGGCCCAATCATTCTATGGCATTCAAGACTTGATGTCATATCATCATGTGAAAGACTTTATGAATGGAAATCAAATTGTTGTGTGTCGATTAATTGAGTTTGTCGGCTAGTATGCATGTAATCGGCCCATGTGATCTCTGTTTTAGTTCAATTATCAAGTTAAGAAATTAGTAAATGTTACATGTCATAGTTTGGTCCAATAACCTCTTGAGGTGACTAACAGTGGTCGGCCATAATTGATAAAAAGATTCGATTTGATGGTTTTCTTCACTGAAATGATGATGAGTTGTTATGATATTAGGGTTCATATTAATTGATGATTTATTTATTTGATCGATTAATTGGTTAGATGGAAACTGTTTGAATTGGTTGATAAATCTCATAAAAGGAAACAATATATCCGATTAGCATGATTGGCGGATAATAAAACAAATCGCACAAGATCAGATCTTATCACATAAGCTTTCTGATCGCACAAGATTGTCCAGTCGTACAAGCTTGACTGGATCGCACAAGATTAAAACAAACTGTTTTGGGTCGCACAAGCTTTGGGCTTATTCACATGTTGGGCCGGGGTATTTAGTGGGTTATGTTAGTGAGTCGCACAAGATATCTTGTAATCGTACATGATGTATGGGATCGCACAAGTTGTTTATCTGTTTATTAATTTGGGCCGTGTGTATAGGTGTGTTGGGCATTTTGGTTATTGGGCCGTGTACTATTGGGCTTCAATGGGTGATCGCACAAGGTTGCTGAACTTGTGCGAGCCCAATCTTTTAATCGCACATGTTGAATACGTTATAACTGTTAAACGTGATGAAGCGTGTTTGCC
>JARYGA010034339.1:0-37510 GCA_030545235.1 Helianthus tuberosus | reverse complement strand
AACGTCAAAAATTAAAATGCACAAAAATACGGTCGGTCATCGTTGTTTGCACGTCCGTTCGTCGATTACGGTAATAATCGCGAAAAATTGTATCGTTGCCGTCTTTAATCCGTTTTTCGATCTGGTTTCGACTGTAGTCACTAGAATTTACTTACGAAGCTAAAATATATCGTAAAAATTTAATATTTGTCGGCGTTGTTAGTATCATGTACGGTATCAGTTCGTCGTCGCGTAATATTCAGCAGGTTTCTCTGTAAACCACCGTTCGCGCACTGTAAAGTCGTATAAACGTTCCTGGGCACTCCAAGGGCCTCATTAAGTTAATTTGCGCTGTAAACACTATTTATTATCGTGTTAATCATCTGTTAATCACGTAATTAGGTGCCGTAAATTACCGGTTATCACATATTCTTCTGAGTCAAAGCAGTGAGTGGAACCGCAATCTATGAGAAGTTAGAAATGAATCGACGATAATAACCAGCAAGACCAAGAAAAGATCGAATCTCTGTAGGTGTCGTCGGCATGTTCCAATCCTTAATTGCAACAATCTTGGATGGATCCACATGAATACCCTGCTCGTTGACTATATGACCCAAGAACTGAACTTCTTTAAGCCAAAATTCACACTTGGAGAATTTAGCAAAAAGTTGTTCCTTCTTAAGGAGTTCCAATGTTAAGCGAAGGTGTTGCTCGTGCTCGGCTCGAGACTTTGAATATATGAGAATATCATCGATGAACACAATGATGAACTTGTCTAAATAAGGTTTACAGACCCTATTCATTAAGTCCATAAAGATAGTTGGGGCATTTGTCAAACCAAAAGGCATGACAGTGAACTCGTAATGCCCATATCTCGTGCGGAAAGCAGTTTTGGAAATATCTTCTTCGAGAACACGAAGTTGATGATACCCAGAATGCAGATCGATCTTGGAAAAGCATGAAGCACCTTGCAGCTGGTCGAAGAGATAATCAATTCAAGGTAGGGGATATCGATTCTTGATGGTAAGCTTATTAAGCTCACGATAATCGATACACATTCGAAAAGATCGATCTTTCTTTTTCACAAAGAGAACAGGAGCTCCCCAAGGCGAAAAGCTCGGACGGATGAATCCTTTATCAGACAACTCTTGAAGCTGTTTCGATAACTCTTGCATCTTCGACGGTGCAAGACGATAAGGTGCTTTCGCAATCGGGTTGGCATTGGGTACAAGGTCAATATGAAACTCGACTTGACGAACTGGAGGCAAACCAGCCAGTTCATCAGGAAACACCTCTGGATAATCCCGAACAATCGGAATATCCTGAATACTCTTGCTCTTGTCTTTCTCCTCAGTGACATGTGCCAGGAAAGCAACATATCCTTTTCGCAAATAACTTTGGGCCTTTGTACACGACATAAGCTTCAAACCACCAGATGGCTTCTCACCACGAACTTCTAGAACATCGCCAGACGAAAGAGGAATACGAACAATCTTATCGAAACAAACCACCTCAGCATGATGTTTGGTTAACCAATCCATCCCCACGATAATTTCGAAACTCCCAAGTTGCATCGGCGTGAGGTCAATAGGAAAAAGATGGTTATCAAGGTTTAACTGACAATCATGAATAATAGAATCGAGAACAAGGGGTTTACCAGTAGCAACTTCGACAGATAAGGGTTTCCTCAGTTTAGTTCTAGTATCGCAAGTAAAGGTTCAAACGATAACGAAACAAAACTTCTATCGGCACCAGAATAAAAAAGAATAGATGCAGGTCGATGGTTAACAAGAAACGTACCATTGACAACCTCGTTGTCAGCCCTTGCTTCGTTGGCATTCAAGTTGTACGCTCGTCCACGAGCGGGATTTACATTCGCGTTGACATTCACGTTCGGATTCGCATTAGCATTCGCCAACCTCGGACAGTTGTTGCGGAAGTGACCAAACTCTCCATAATTGAAACATGAAGCCGGTGGGAATCTAGCAGCATTCCCCTGAACTAGAGCTTGATTCTGAACAATCTGATTCTGACCCAAACGACAGATGTTGGCCAGATGCCCAAGCTTACCACACGTTGTGCATTGCTTGCAAGCTTGCTGTGCAACATGATGACCGTTGCAGCGAGCACAATGAGGTGCGGTACCAGCATACACTTTCTTCGCAGGCGGTTGAGCCGGTGGGTTCTGAGCTGTTACTGCAAAATTCTGAGCACCCTTTCGCTTCTTCGACGACTCACCTTTCTTACTCTTACCCTTATCCTTGTCTTTTTCAGAATCAGCTGACTTCTTCTTATCACCCTTGCAGTTAAGTTTACCCTTCCAGACTTGAGACTCAGTCAGGGTAGCCGATAACTCGATCGCGTGATGAACAGTAGTAGGATTAATGCCAGTCACAATATCCTGTATGGAATCGGGTAAACCATCGATATACCTCTCTATCGCTTTCTCCAACGGGGTAACCATAGTAGGACACAATAGACTGAGTTCCTCAAAACGATCCGTATACGCACGGTGTTCTCCCCCATCTTGCTTTAGATCGTCAAACTCTCGTTCCAAAGCTCGAATTTCATGACGGGGATAAAACTCTTTCATCATGAGAGCTCGAAGCTCTTCCCATGTTTGTGCCAATGCCACTTCGGCACCCCTATCGCGCATCACTCTGTTCCACCACGTAAGAGCACGATTCTCAAACACACTTGATGCAAATTCAACCTTACGCCCATTCGGACATTGCACATGTCTGAATGTGCTTTCGATACTCTCGAACCACTGCAGGAGCGCAGTTGCTCCTTGCGACCCAGAAAACTTTAGCGGCTTAGTGGAATTGAAATTCTTGAAATTACACTGTGCATTGTTATTATTATTGTTGTTGTATAACTCGTGGATTTGGGTCACAACGCCTGGAAGCACAGCAGCCATTTGCTGAGAGACAAAGGCTGCGACTTCTTCAGCAGTAAAAGATTGTGCATCACGTCGAGGAGGCATTTTCTAAAAGGAAATATGAGAAACGAGGGAGGTTGATAAATAGGAAAAACAAAAGAGGTATCGACAAAATGCAAGGAAGGCGATCATTTGTTCGTTACCTCGAACAAACAAACGACACGCAGTGACTAATCAAAGTAAATGAGTCAAAATAATGTATCGCGAAGACATGCTCGCCTATAAGTGAACACTCACCCCAAGGGTTCCCAGGTAAGAGTGACTGGTCCGATTATGTGGATTTGTACGAACACTCTAGCCTTAGATAGAAAACTCAGGGTACAGGCATTCACTCTTCCAGTTTGCACGTGTTCACATTATTTAGACCCAAACTTTGATGAGATTTTGAAAAGTCAGAAGGCACTAAGCCAAATATGAGTCAAACTGGAAGGGTTCAAAACCTAGTAATCAATCATCCTAGAACGGATGATTAATTTTCGAAGCAGATTCGAATTTTGTGTTCTCGTTGTGGTTATCACCTAAGGGTAGGTGACGGTATTGTTTTAAAAAATCTAACCGCAAATTTCCTTGCGTTAGGGTCATAAAAGTTATAGTCTAGGTCAAAGCATTACTAATAACCTAATTCCCTATAACCATTGGCTCTGATACCAATTCTTCTGTCACACCCCGACCACATTAAAACAACAAACCGTGGCGGAAACGTCGGGGAGTGTCGTGGCAGAATTATTGTTTCACAACCATGGATACAAAAAGAGTTTTGTTTTATTTATTCATTAAGTAATTTACATTGTTTTAACACAAAACAAACGAGTTACATATCGACTATCACTGTTATTATGTCACTAAGGCCTCGTCCAGATCCTATGTGACTCATGCATCCTAGCAATCAACATCAAGCAACAACACCTGAAACATATGTAAAAACAAAGTCAGCAAAGAAATGCTGGCGAGCACATAGGTTTTATAAGAGCGTCAAATTCATGGCTAGTTTACATGTTGCAATACCTTATTAAAAACCTTGTTTTGAAAAGAGTATAATCTTGCAACGAAATTAACCAACTCAAATCAACCGGGATACAATTTATAAAAACTCGTAGCCATGATTCTTAACCCAAAAACATTTGTTTTAGTAAACCAAATTGTAAAACATTTCGTATTAACTCGTTTAATAAATCTCGTATGGTTTATATCCTTTCGAAAACATCGTTATCTGACATCGTTTCAAAATCGTTTACCCAAGTGAACTAAATAACGCCACGGTATGTAATATGTTGAAAACACTTATATATAAGAAGTACCAGCGGCGTATCTACCATGTTTTCACCATATTACACCTGTCCCATTATCTAAACACTTAACCAAAAACCAATCGTTTATCTAATTCGTTTAATCTTGTTCAAATCGTTTCCAAATTGTTAACTCGTTTAAATCGTTTCCAAATCGTTTAACTCGTTTAAGTCGTTTAAATCATCCTCGTTTTAATTGTGAAAACTATTTATGGCCGTCTCGCTAATAACATCCAAACCTTCGTGACTCGACTATCTCGTTTCTCGCATTAATAAACCACCAAAGGGTAAATTAACAATCAGATTCAGTCATTACCCACCTAACCCACACATAACCATGGGTGCAGTATGATAACGGGATTTGTCAGATCCTATGGTACCATAACCTAATACTGGTCGGCTTGATCAATGCTAATGAATGTCATTTGTTATGTAACTACAACCAACAAGTTCGTTCACATTATTGAAATCGTTATTAGTTTAGTATAAACCATCTTAATCGTTTTTGAAACCATTGTTAAAATATCAAAAATCATTTTGATACATATGAATCACCCCAAAAGAATTGAAAATAGTAAAATAGGGGAACTATGTACTCACATGAAGTGCAAAGTATCCTTAATCAATAGAACTTCAACAAACTCAAGTAAACCAGAGAAATCAAGCAGCACCTAGTAATCGAATCACTAGTAAATAAATTGACACCTCAATCGGAAGATCGGATTGAATGAGGTCCTGTAAACCAAATGAGTGTTGGAACTCATGTGATATGGTTTAACAAAGTCTACATTCTAGATTGGAACCTAACCTAAGTGCTTTCGACCCGTCACGACCCATTAAGGTAGCTTAAGCTACTTTAACGTATCGTGCACGCATAAGTGCGTTCGAGACGTCTAACTTGTCCTATGACAAGTATTATATGCCTAAACATGTTGCATAATTAGTTACGCGACAAAAGTTTATGTTACATATGCTTAATGTCACACCCCGACCACGTAAAACATCAAATCGTGGCGGAAACGTCGGGGAGTGTTGTAACAGAATTATTGTTTCACAACCATGGCATACAAAGTTATATTTTATTTATCAAACAAGAGTGTTACATTGTCTCAAAACAAGAAATAAAGAGTTCAGAACATAATTAAACTAGTTCTATCTTTATTTTAAGTCTCTAAGGCACAGGTCCGCCCTAGTGTCACGATCATCATCCTAAGCGACTGCTCCTGAAAACACATGTGAAAATAGGTACGTCAGCATAAAAATGCCTGTGAGATACATAGGTTTTGTGAAAATAGGATTCATGACTTGGGTTTTAGAAGAAAGGTTTAATAAAAATTAGTCATGAATCTTGTTAAGTGTTTTCTTTTATAAATCATATGAAAACTCGATAAGAAATCAGATTATATAAAAGAAAGGTGTATGGTTAATGAAATAACCACGTAGAAAGAGTTGTTATAAAATAAACTGTTTTGTAAAACAATGTCTTGTGAAAAATACGTTATTTGTGTAAAATGCAATATGTCTATACTGAAATGATTTAATTAACGCTACGATATGTAATATTATACAAACACTTATATATAGGAAGTACCAGCGGCGTATCCACCATGTTTGTATCGTATTACACACGCCTCGTTACTCAAACCACTTACCCAAACCAACCACCATTGTAAATTGTTCATGTATAAATCAATTGTCAAGTGTTATTGTGTAAGCCATATCAAAATGTCCATGTCTAATGTAAATCACTGAAGGTGTATATCAATGTCAAAATATTTATGTTTAATGTAAATCATGAATTGTGTATCCAAAAATATCATGTATGGCAAGTGAAATACATCAACTAAACCATAGGTAAAATGCACAAAAACAGGGTATCGAAATAAACATAGTTTAAATCAAAGTTATGTTTTGTGAAACAAATGCATGCTATACTGATACAAACATCTATGCGGTATTGTGAAAATGCATACATCCAAGCCTTGTGACTGTGGTGATAGACCTTTAAACAAATTAAAGGTCTATCTGTGTTATGTTTATCGAATTCGGTCATTCCTTCCACCCAAACAAACCTAGGGTTCAGGAATGGGAGTTGTCAAGTCATATGGTACCACTACCTACTAACGAACGGCGTGATCAATGTTAATGAATGTATATTGTCCCATTTGAACAAACCAAATGTCATACCAAAAATGTAAGCATGTGAAAACAATGCACTAAGTATGTAATCAAATGAACATACATAGCGTGAAATGTAATGTAAAACAATGTACTAAGTATGCACACAATGGACATACATAGCATGAAATGTAATGCAAAACGATGTACTAAGTATGCACACAATGAACATACATAGCATAAAATGTAATGAAATCATGTACTATAATGTACTAATGAACATAACAAGCATATGATATGAAAGCATGAAAGGCACGAAAGTAACAAGTAGGCACATGTGTTTCACCCCAAAATGTTTGGAAAATAGTAAAAGAGGGGTCTATGTACTCACTTGAAATTGCTTAGTAGTCCTTGAGTGACAACCAAACAATGCTAGAGATCACGGATATCAAACGACACCTAATATAGGTAACTATGTTAATAAATCGGACCTATTATCGGAGGATTGGATAGAATGAGGGCTCGTAAACCAAATGAGTATGGGAACTCATGTAGTATGGTTTAACAAGCCTACATACTAAAATGAAACCTAACCTAAGTGCTTTTGACCCGTTATGACCCGTTTAGGTAGCTTATGCTACTTTAACGCGTCGTTCGCGTAAAACGCGTTTGAAATGCCTATCTAGTCCTATGACAAGTAATATATGCCTTAACATGTCTAATATTGTTGCCAAATAAGTTTAGATACCAAAAGTTATGTTACATATGCTTAAAATGTATTTTGGCGTAAAAAGGGCATTTTGGTCATTTACCTAAGGCATATAAACTACCTATCATACAACTAACTAAACATCGTGACCATAAGGTATAACCTCGGAAGGTTATTCCCTATATACTATGGTCACCTAATGTGTTTGGTCGGATCCTAATGATCGACCAAATGGGTCGGGTTCGAAAGTATAAGCGATTGTTTAGATCGCTTACCTTGCGACCCTATATAAGCACTAAACTAAAAGTGACGAGCTAAGCATGTTAAAACATGCTTAACTATGTTTAGAAAACAGGTTTGGTATCAAAACAAACGGTTTTGATACCTATGAGTAGTTTGGTTACAAAATACGCAAGAATGCGCATTTTGGCCGAAACTACGACTCGTCACTGAGCCTAGATAACGTGGTAAACAGTAGGTATAGTCACTAGGGACTATAACCATCGTGATTACGCTCACGTTATGAAGTTCAAATGAACTTCGCATTGACCATAAACTGGTCAATGCAGAAAGTCAAACAAAGTTTGACTTTAACGCTAAAAGAATAAAAGAACGAAGGAACACTTACAAAGGGTCCCCGCAAGTTTATCTTGATCCAAGTAGCTCAGGTATGAAGTATTGGCTTCAACTTAGAGCTTTTAGATCAGATTTTGTGGGTTTTGAGTTGTGATGGGTTGGGTATTTATAGTAAATGGACAACCGTTAGGATCGTTTATCGAATAATGTGCTTCAATCTCATCCTTACACTTGTTGCAACCTTATGGTAGCTCAAAATGGCCCCTCATGAGCAGGAAAGGGCAAGTGTGGGTGAGTTTTGAGTGGTTAACAGCTGTAAACAGCTGTTAAACTGATTTAATCTAATCTGGGAAGCTGACACGGGCCGCGTAAGGGGACTCTTTAAACCCACGCGGGCCGCCTGGCCCTTCTGGTCAGAAACAAACTTTCAAAAATGACAGTTTTGGTCCCTGTTGTGTTTTAAAGCCATTACCGACACGTTTGAGGCCCGTTAAGCCAACGTTAAGGCCCTAAAATGATGCCTAAACATTGTGGACATGAAACATGCTCAAAAATATGCCGGATGTTGGTTCGTTTGGTCGTACGATCGCGATGTTCGCTTAATTACGACGGAATGCGCATAAGCGCGAAAAACGATCCAAATTGCGTGACGAATGGATTTTTCTTATGCCAAACACTAAAATAAAATATTTTAGTGCTTACATAAATTTTTGGATGTCCGGATGTATTCAGAACGTAAGTTATGCGCTAAAATGCAAACTTGTGCACTTTTTGACGCTTTTAGTCCCTGAATGACCCAAAAGTTTATTTTAGCACACCGAACCCCTCAAAGCATATTTCTAAGCTATGTAAAGGATATTTATGGTGTGTTTAACTTATGGTCATGTTCCAGAATGTCTGTTATAGTTCAAATTGGCATACTTTCGTAGTTTGTCAAATTTAGTCATTGTAGGCGAATTAACTTGTTTTTGCCATACCAAAGCCTTTAAAACTTATTTCTAAGTTATGTAAAGGTTATTTAAGGTATGTTAAGTATATGTTGATGTTCCGGAGTATTTGTCGCATTAAACTGATTACGTTTACGCACCAGTTTGCGTATAACTCTCCAGAAAGCGATATAGAGTTTGAAATTGAACAAAAGTCAAAACATGAAAAAATGTAAAACATAACCAAACAAACATTGGGATCAAATAACATATTTTTATTGATAATTGAACTGTTCACAATGATTACAAGCACAGATGTTACACTTAATTACCAATTATGCATGAAAAGGGCATTTTGGTCATTTACCTAAGCCATATAAACTACTTATCATACAACTAATTAAACCTAAGTGACCGTAAGGTATAACCTCGGAAGGTTATTCCATATGCAACTATGGTCACTAAACATGCTTGGTTGGATCCTAATGATCGACCAAACGGGTCGAGTTCGAAAGTCTAAGCGGGTGTTTAGTCCGCTTGACTTACGACTCTACACAAGCACTAAACTAAAAGTGACAAGCTAAACATGTTAAGACAAACTCTCACGTTGAAAAGTTCAAATGAACTTTGTGTTGACCATTGAATGGTCAAAGCTGAAAGTCAAACTCTGTTTGACTTTCATGCTTGAAAAACGAAACAAGAACGAAAGAGGACTTACCAAGGGTCCAAGAGTGGAAAATCTAGATCAACTTGCTCAGGTATGAGGTGCTAAGCCTCAACTTAGAGCAAATAGATCAGATTTGTGTGCAGAATGCAAAGAACTATGGTGGGTATTTATAGGAAATGGACCACCGTTAGGATCGTTTATCGGGAAATGAGCTTCGATCTTGGCCGTACACCTCAAGCCCATTGATTTGCAATACAAGGGGTGCCCCAAAACCAGCCAATGGTATTGAAAAAGTTACAAAAAAAACCCCCAAGTTCAATCCTATTGCTGAAAAATGCAGAAAATCAAGTTTCTGTCCAGATCAGGCCATGGCGTCGCGCCACGGCAGAGGCATATGGTGGTGGCGTAGCGACACCAGGTACCAGCTCCAGAAAATGTTTGAAAAATGGCAGAAATGGTCCCTGCACATGTTTAAGGCCTTTTTCGATGCGTTTAAACCCCGTTAACCTCATTTCAAGGCTCTAAAATGAAGTTAAAGTATAGGGAACATGAAACATGCTCAAAAACATCTCAGATGTCGGTTCGTTTGGTCGTACGGTTGCGTTATTCGGTTAATTACGACGGAAGTCGTAACGAATGCAAAAACGATCCAAATTACGCGACGAATGGAATTTTATCAAGCCAATCACTAAAATAAAATATTTTAATGATTACATAAATTTTTGGATGTTCGGATATATTCAGAACGTAAGATATGCGAGAAAATGCAAACTTATGCACTTTTTGACGCTTTTAGTCCCTAAATGACCGATAAAGTTTGTTTTAGCATACCGAACCCCTCAAAGCCTATTTCTAAGCTATGTAAAGGATATTTAGGGTATGTTTAACTTATGATCAAGTTCCGAAATGTTCGTTACTATACAAATCGGTATAGTTTCATAGTTTGACACAACTAGTCCCTGCGATCGAACAAACTTGATTTCAACACACCAAACCATCCAAAACTTATTTCTAAGTTATGTGGAGGTTATTTAAGGTATGTTAAGCCTATGTCACTATTCCGGAATGTTTGTTGTGTTAAACTGACTGCGTTTACGCACCAGTTTGCGTATAACCTTCCAGAAAGCGTTTTAAAGCTTGAAATCGGAATCGAATTAAATTGTAAAATCATCAAATGCAATTACACATATAATAACACCAAAACACATATAATAACACCAAAGCACATTGTTTTATTAATAAGCAACATTGTTTTACATTGTACAACGATTATAGAACACAGTTGTCACAATTGGCGCTGGGGAAGCTCGCAATGATGGCAATGTTGTGACCGGTACGTTTTCTGTGAACGATCTTTTTGCTTCTGTTTTATTCGAATCTGGTGCCGATTGGAGTTATGTGTCTTTGGGGTTCAGTCGTCAGTTAGGATTGACTCCCACGCCTCTTGTAAATAAGCATGTAGTAGAATTAGCTGATGGTAAATCGATTGAAGCTTCTCATCTTCTGTTTGGTTGTAAACGTGATCTCATGGGTCAAGTGTTCGACGTTGACCTACTCCCTGTTACTCTTGGAAGTTTTGATGTGGTCATTGGCATGGACTGGTTGTCCAAGCATCAAGCGGAAATTCTCTGTAAAGAGAAAATCGTGCGTATCCCTCTTCCCAGTGGGGAATCCTTGTCGGTTCAGGGCCATTGTAGTGGTGCCATGGTCGGCATCATCTCAGCCATGAAAGCCCAGAAATGTCTACGAAAGGGCTACCCTGCTATTCTAGCTCTTGTTACCGATTCACAACCTGAAGAGAGGAAGATCGAGGACCTTCCAGTAGTTCGTGAGTTTTCTGACGTATTTCCTGAAGAGTTACCCGGTTTACATCCACATCGCCAGGTGGAATTCCAGATTGACCTTATGCCAGGAGTAGCTCCGATTGCCTGTGCTCCTTACCGTCTTGCACCAGGAGAGTTGCAAGAGTTATCTAATCAACTTCAAGAACTGTTGGATAGAGGTTTTATCCGACCCAGTTCATCGCCTTAGGGAGCCCCAGTTTTGTTTGTAAAGAAGAAAGACGAGTCTTTTCGTATGTGCATATATTATAGAGAACTCAACAAGATGACAGTCAAGAACCGCTATCTGTTACCGCGTATCAACGACTTGTTTGACCAGTTGCAAGGGTCAAGTTACTACTCGAAGATCGATTTAAGATCGGGCTACCATCATATGGGAGTCCGAGAGGAGGATGTCCCTAAAACAACTTTTAGAACACGGTACGGCCATTGCGAGTTTCTGGTTATGCCATTCGGATTGACAAACGCGCCAACAGTCTTCATGGACCTTATGAATCGTGTGTGCAAGTCGTATCTTGATGACTTCGTTATTGTGTTTATTGATGACATATTGATCTACTCTAAGAGCAAGGAGGACCACGAGCGACACCTGTGTCTTATTTTGGAACTTCTGAGGAAGGAGCAACTCTACGCGAAGTTCTCTAAGTGTGACTTCTGGATTCGAGAAGTGCACTTCCTTGGCCACATTGTTAATAAATCGGGGATTCACGTGGATCCTGCTAAGATTGATGCTATCAGGAATTGGGCGGCACCAAAGGATCCTTCGGACGTGCGATAATTTCTTGGTCTCGCTGGGTATTATCGAAGATTTATCAAGGATTTCTCGAAGATCGCTCAACCTCTTACCTCGTTGACACAGAAAGGCGTGGTGTATTTTTGGGGAACAAAGCAGGAGGATGCTTTCCAACTTTTGAAACAGAAACTCTGCAGTGCACCGATCTTGTCTCTACCTGAAGGTATCGAGGATTTCGTGGTATATTGTGATGCTTCTATTCAGGGTCTCGGTTGCGTGTTGATGCAACGCGAGAAAGTGATAGCTTATGCCTCTCGGCAGTTGAAGGTTCACGAGAGGAATTATACGACTCATGATTTAGAGTTGGGAGCCGTGATTTTCACGTTGAAGATCTGGAGGCATTATCTGTACGGTACCAAATGCACTATCTACACCGATCACAGGAGCCTTCAGCATATCTTTGACCAGAAGGAATTGAATATGCGACTACGTCGCTGGGTAGAACTTTTGAATGACTACGATTACGCCATCAAGTACCATCCAGGCAAATCTAATGTTGTAGCTGATGCCCTTAGTCGGAAGGAAACGAAACCCAAACGTGTTCGCGCCTTGCAGCTCACTATCCATTCTAACTTGCCTGACCGGATCCGTTCTGCACAAACCGAAGCGTTAAAAGAAGAAAACATTGAAGCAGAATACTTGCGGGGCATGGAAAAACGACTTATAGAGAGATCTGATGGTATTCTCTATTTCACGGAGCGAATATGGATTCCCTTATTTGGTAACCTTAGAGAGCTTGTGATGGACGAAGCATACAAGTCTCGATACTCTGTTAATCCAGATTCAGATAAGATGTATCAGGACCTCAAGGTTTTGTATTGGTGGCCGAAGATGAAGGCTAACATCGCGACGTACGTGAGCAAGTGTTTGACTTGTGCGAAAGTCAAAGTAGAGTATCAGAAACCCTCAGGCCTACTTCAACAACCAGAAATACCCATGTGGAAATGGGAGCAAATCGCAATGGATTTTGTCACTGGGCTACCTAGAACTCAAAACGAGAACGATACAATTTGGGTGATCGTTGATCGTCTCATGAAGTCAGCGCACTTTCTATCAATCAAGGAAACATATAAGTTCTCACAGGTAGCTGCTGTCTATCTTAAGGAAGTGGTTTCTAGGCATGGGGTGCCGACCTCTATTATTTCTGACCGTGACCCGTGTTTCATCTCAGATTTGTGGCAGTCGATACACAAATCATTCGGCTCGCGTCTCGATATGAGCACTGCTTATCACCCGCAGACGGATGGTCAAAGTGAGCGAACCATCCAGACACTTGAGGATATGTTACGAGCATGCGTAATTGATTTTGGCAAGGGTTGGGAGAAACACTTGCCATTGATAGAGTTTTCTTACAACAACAGTTACCATACCAGCATTCAGGCAGCTCCATTCGAAGCATTGTACGGGCATAAATGTCGTTCACCTCTCTATTGGGCTGAGGTGGGTGACAGCCAAGTTACTGGCCCGGAACTTGTACTTGAAACCTCCAAGAAAATTGTTCAGATCAGGAATCGTATGGCGGTAGTGCGTGATCGTCAGAAAAGCTACGCCGATATGCGTAGAAAACCATTGGAGTTCGCACTTAATGATCGTGTTATGTTGAAGGTCTCACCCTGGAAGGGTGTGGTGCGTTTTGGAAAACGCGGCAAGCTTAACCCTCGTTATGTAGGGCCATTCAAAATTCTGGAGCGAATTGGTAAAGTGGCCTACAAGTTAGAGTTACCTGCTGAGTTGGGTAATATCCATGATGTCTTCCATGTCTCTCAGCTAAAGAAGTGTTTGTCCTATGAAACACTTGTGGTACCGTTTCAAGAGCTGAAAATCGACGACAAATTGCAGTTTATTGAGGAACCCATCGAGATTATGGATCGGGAAGTCAAGGTTCGCAAGCATAGTCAAATTCCAATCGTGAGAGTTCGTTGGAACTCAAGACGTGGACCGGAGTTCACGTGGGAGCGCGAGGATCAAATGAAGCTCAAGTACCCTCACTTATTCCCAACTGACAAGTCTAAATCTGATGTAACTGGCGAATTTTGGGGCAAAATTCCCTTTCAAGTTCGGGATGATGTGGCACCTGCGGAAAATCCACAGTCATCCTGAGTTAACATTTTGCCGCTTTGGATTACTTGTCAAATTTCAGGACGAAATTTCTTTCAAGTTAGGGATGATGTGACAACCCGAGATTTCAAGGTCTTTCCCATACATATCACTAACTTCACAATCTGTTATGTGTAGTTACCTGATTGATTAATGTCTTGTGTGTAACACTTGATTGTTAACATTTGATTGTTAAAATGTTTAGGGTTAAAAATAATTTAATTAAAGTTTATCTATAATGTTTTTCATCACATGCACGTCTCGACGAAAGATAGCTCTTTCGCCAACCACTTCTCGACGAAAGATAGAGTCTTTCGTCGAGGAAGGTGCTTCGCCGGGGACGGGCTTCGGCCCAAGTTTGTTTTCGGCCCAACTGTATGTAATGATTCTTATAACTGCTTGACGTAAAACTAGAAACCCTAAAACTCTCTTGTTCCTTCCTCCCTGTGCGGTGACAGTTGGTTAACCTTGAAGCTTTCCACTTTGATTTATCAAAATACCCGATATCACGGTTAGTATGTTACTGTTCGATTGATCTGTGTTCTTTTGTGATGTTTAGTTAGGAGTTGAATTGATGCGGAAACTGAGAATTGTAAATCGGATTAACGTGATTATATGTGAATTCTTGTTGTAATGAGTTTGTTTGAATAAGTAAAATATTGTGTATATAATGTCATATCGATGATCGGCCGCTTGAATGTTAATCACGCCAATAGGGTTAGTGCGATGGATGTGTTGATGAATCTTATGTGTTTCAATGATTAGGGTTTGACTAGAATTTCCTGATTGAAGGAAACTGATATGTTGTGTAGTCAATGGTTGATCGGTAGCTAGGGTTTGTTGAACTTGAAAAGAAACTAATGTTTGATCTGTTAATCCCCCTGGAAACATGTTAGCAGTTATTGTGTGATTTCGATGAATCTCTTTGATATTTCGTCACTTGTGGTTATGACGAAAGACGGTATTTCGTCGGAGATTGTTTATGAAGAAATATAGGTGTTTCGTCAGGGTTGTTTATGACGAAAGATAAGGGACTTTCGTCAGACGGGTCTTCACCGAAAGGTAAACTGTTTGGGTTTGGGCCTGGTTAAGTAGCCCAGTAACTATTGTGAGGAATTTGTATGTCATGCATGGGATGTGAACTGAGTATTTGTTATGTGATGTACTGTGATACTTTTGGTAAATGCAATCTCCGAAATACGTAACTTAATTGATAAATCTTGAAACTGATTGTTACTAGTAACCACGGTAGGGTTGGTTGACTAACTGGAAGGGTAATTAAACATACCGAGCAAATCAAAGGTGAGTTCATTCCTCTTGAGCATGCGTCCCGGTGGTTGGGACAGTCAGTGGGTATCCCTGAGAGGGATAGGTTTTGGATAAATCACGGGTATTCCTGAGAGGAATATGTCTTTTGGGTAAATCTGGAATGTTGGATAATATACTCATCCTATCACCATTAAAGTCCGTCCTTGTTGTTTGTTACCTGAGAGGTAACAGGGTATTAGTTGGTAGCGCTACTTAGGTTTGGCACCCTCACCCCATACCTGAGAGGACGGGTGTGAACTAATGACCTAGTCATGACTAATGCTTTGATAGGAGCATTGGAGAAAGGGCAAAATAATATGGAGCCGTCTTGTATTAGGGGTATTATCAACATTATATTCAATGGATTAAACTAATCACTTGGTAACCAACGTTTTCGTAAAAATATGAACTCACGAGCGTTGTCTGATACATTTGTTGCATGCTCGCAGGTTGTTAGGTACTTTGGATGGGAACTTACTATCTGGATGGCTGGAGTGGTCATAGGTCGCAGTGCTTGGCTATGCGTGTCTTGTTTACTAAATTCATATACATTGGGTTTTGAAACATTTAAACAATGAATTGTTATTTGCTTCCGCTGTCACTATTTAACTTGGATTATGTTCTATGGATGTTTTAATTAATGAATGGGGATTTTTGGTTAAAAGTAATATGGTTAGTTCAATGTGATTGGTGGCTAGATCCTGGTACGTCACACACCTAGCGGGGTTACCGCATGTGGTATTTTGGGGGTGTGACATTATTGAGTGGTCTTCCACCACAACTATCATTGTGGTGGATTTTATGTGTATCAATTGCTTATTCCGAATTTACCCCTTTCGGAATTGTTAGTTTATGACAAGGAACCGTTTTGATGCATTTGATCTGAAAAGGGTTTATGCCTATACTTTAACACTTGACTAAGCCTCACTTTATCATAATACTCATTTCTAATCGACTCTTAAGGACCGTATACCCGATTTAACATTCATGGGCATTTTGGTCAACCTTTGTCTCCTCTTTTACGACAATGGACTATCAACAATATGTTTGACCAAAATCACACCTTTTGCCAAAATCTTACTTATACGTACCTGGCTCGGGTCATAGCATTGACCCGTTTAAATACCTTTTGCTTTTAATTTTTCTAGTTAAAAGCAATACAAACCATATGATATTTCCTACGATCACAAAACTCAACAAGCGGTCATCAGTTATTATTGTCAAATGGTATTAACCCACCATTTGACCCGTTTAGTTGAAATGACCATCAACATATGATGGTATTTTAATACCATCTCGCCCCTTGAACCTATTCCGGTTTGCACCATGAGTTCTTATTTCATAAAAGACATTCCTTGAATTATTTGACCCGTTAAGACTTACACCAAAAAGGTTGTCTTTTCAAATCTTTTATCTATCCGTCAACTCATGTACGGATTATTATTTAACCACTTTTACCCATTATGGTTCACCCCATAACGTGATATTCACAATTCCTTTTTGGTTAGTCTTCACCCAACTAGTCTATCGTTTTTACCCTTTTTACCATTGTTTATGGTTTCTTACCATTCTTACTTATTCCGACTTGCATTGTATCGTGCCGGAACATCGTATTACAAATACTTAACATAATTCATATTCAATACTCACAAGTAAGTGTGTTGTAATAAAAAAAGGGGGTGTAAGCTTAACTTACCTCGCATCCAAACTGCGCTTTTCTTTTCCTTATTGATTCGTTTGACCCACTTCCTCCCCAAGCTTCCACCTAGCTCGTTAAGCGTCAAACTATCATCATCATTCACAAGGTGGTTAGATTAGTCATTAACAATCACGATTATACCACCTTACGTATTTTCTATGTCGAAACTACTATTCGACTTCGTCATTGGTTAGTTTAACTTTCCAAAAGTTAACTACCTTTAATCATATGATATGTGAAATTAATTTAAATCAACATCACGATTAGAATCCGTATTATCACATATCACCCGTAATTAGTCAAAGTAGGCAATTACGCGTTTCATTCATAATTTTGACATATGAACATTCGTTTAGGCATTTTAACAAACACCTTGCGGGCATGATTTGTATACTTCTTTTATCAAGTTTATGATTAACTTTTTAATCAAATTTTAGTATTAATATCGCGCCCTTATGTCTAGTGTTTATGAACTATATCTAGAACTTGCATCACAACATCAATGTTCACCCATTTAACACTCTAATTCCAAGTGTTCATCCTATTGTCATGAAACCCACTTAGCTAGGTGTGGTAATCCACCCAAACACCTAATCATGACAATTGTACTACAAATCTCTACTTAGGGTTTGTTCCTAAGCAATCATACTTCACTAATTCGGCCATAGCCTCTACGATTCATACTTAAATTGCATCTTGTAATGTTAATCAAAATTTCACAACTTCATGAATGTAAAAAATTCAACATACCTTACGATCCTTTTGACTTAGTGATCGTTTGTATATATTCAAATCCGAATTTGGCCTTCGGTTGATCCTTCAATTTGAAGATTTGGTTGAGCTAGGGTTTTGAAGAGGACCCTCTTGTGTTCCTGATGTTGTTCGACTAAAAACACACACATAGTGTGTATTTTGGTTTTTATTTCATTTTAATTGTTTTAATTATAACACCTTTCATGTTTTACCCCTTTTAGTCCCTCAAGGTTTCAAGTTTATAAAAGGTTTAACTATTTCAAGTTTCCTTTATTATTCTAAAACGAGGTAGTCATAATCCGTTTCATTTGAAGTCCCATTAACTCGGGCCTCTTATGAACTTTGTTTCTTCAAAAACCTTTATTCTCTTTTATCTAATATTAGGTTTATTTATTTAAATCCTAATATTTACCGGGTTAATTTTTACCGCTAAAGGTATTTTACCCGTTCATTAATATTAACGTGGTTTGACTATCAAACCCGCTTTCGGGGTGTTACATCATAGATTAACATCCAAAACATAGTTAAGTTTAAAGTTTACAACACAACATAAGATAATTGTTTGAAAAGTTTACAACTTCATTTCATAACAAAGATCAAGGTTTTATTCACTATATCTCCGCAAGGAGGCGGGATATAACAAACAAATCAATCAAAAGCGGCAACAGGGCATAGACACATGATAACTTGAAACACAAACTACATTCTTGAGCAAAGAGACTGCGCGTACATCCACTTAGTTCCCTGAAATACATGTAAGTTTTGTAAATCATCAACAAAAGTTGGTGTGAATTCATGCAGTTTTGTGTAAAATATATGAGTAGTTGTTGTAAGAATCATGGTATGTAATTGTAAAATGTACTTGAAAATGTATTCTGTAAATGTAAGGAAATTGAGATCGTTAATGTTTTGCGATGACATTAACATTTGTCACGACATAGGAAGCATCCAAACCATAGGCATTTTCCCATCGATTTACGACTCGAGACACAAAAGCACTCTAGGTAGAACGTGGCCAAGAGTGTGGCTGCATGAAACCCATTAGATCTAACCTTTTGTTCCGCGGTCTAGGTATATAGTTGATTAATGGTGCTTAAGTCTCACCTTATTTGTCACATGATCTATACGTCATTCCTTAGTTTTGTTTCTACATACCATAGTACATGTATTTTCCCCAAGTTTAGAAAACAAGAAAATGTTTAAAAAGTGGTTACATGAACTCACTGATTTGCGTATCATGCGTCGAAAACTTCACCGGGCTTGTCTTGTAGGCGTCGTAACCTATATGTGTTCTATATACGTTAATCACTAGACTTGTAACTCACTAAGTACAAGTCACCATCTTAAGTTAAGTATTTGTTTTGTGTAAGTTCATCATTTGTGAGGGTCGTTCCCTTGTTTGTCGGGTCTCGCCCGTTTGTCGCGTTATTGTAATTTGAGTTTGTATTGTTCACTTGTAAATATATATATTTTACTTCCAAAAATATATATTTGTATATGTAGGATTTGAAAAATGGTATGTGTTAAAAATAATCTATATTTTTAACTTATCAAAATACGGTACTTATATTATTTTTCAAAAATATAAGTAATTTGTTAAATAATCTTTCCAATATTATTTTTGTGTGAGTATACATAGGGAAGTATACTTGTATTTTTATGTAAATACTTGTGTAATTTTACATTATTTGTCAAAAATCAATACTTTGATTTTTAATACTTTCCAAAATTTTATTTCTTAAAAGTAATATATTTTTAAGGTTTGTTTGAAATATGTATATTTTGTTATGCTAGAAATATATATATATATATATATATATATTCATTTTTGTCATTTACCCGATTTTTGTATAATTTTCATTACTTGGTAATAATTATATATATTTGTCCACATATATATTTATGTCCAAAAATGTCCAATATTTGTCCAAGTCCATATGTTTTGAGGAATATATCTATCTTAATATATATTTTGTTCATTGTCCAAATACCCCTTTTTATGGGTAACTCTTGTATATATATATATATATAAATACTTCCTTGTATATTTTTATGTGTATTTTGGTATTTATACTCCTTGGGAGTATTTAGTGTATTTTCAAGTTCCTAATACACTACTACATATAATACACATAATACACACTTAGCACAAAATTTGGTGACCACTAAATATATATATATTTTTTCCCTAAAAATATACATACTTAATATAGAATTTTAACCTTGAAGAAATCCTTATTTCTTGACTTGATGTTTTGTACAAAAATTAGGAAACCTTAGTTAATATTTTTAGGTGAATTTTTGGGGAATAAGTTTCACCAAAACTTATATTTTTCTAAGTGTCAAAATTTTATAAAAATTTTGACATAGTTTCCCCTAAAAATAAAGGTTTCCCATGTTTTCAAAACATGTGTTTATTTTCTTTTCATCACCAAAAATCAATTTCCAACAATCTCACAAGTTACATACACTAATTTCATCATGTTAAATCCTAGGATGAACTTGATTATTTTGCAAAAACATGTAGTCTTGTAAATCTACACTTAACATACTTGGTTCTTTCAAGAATAAGCTTCTTGATGAGTTTTTCATGAACTTTTTATAAAACTTAGTTTCATAAGTTAATCATCCATCAACTTAGTTACTTCAAGATCATGAGAACATGCTCTAAAAACCCTTTTTCATGTTTACATAAAGACTTTTCAAGTTCATCTTCAAGTTTAACCATGGATCTTTCAAGATCCATGCTTAAACTTGTTATATCTAAGCTTCTAACAAGCTTTCACATGATGGATCTAACTAAAAACACAAGATTCAACAATCACAACTTCATAACATACATCAAACAACTTCAAAACAACTTGTTTTCACTTAGATTATGTTAGATCTTCATGTTACCATCTTTTAAAGTTTAGATTCTTTGATGGTGTGACTTGTACATACTAATAACATGAAGTAAATAGTGTTTAGAAGGCTTACTACTAACCCTAGTGGCTAGGGAAGTGGCAAAAACAAGAAGAAGATGAAGAATGATGAAGAGGAGTAGTTAATAGCTTCACAAGGTGGTCCTTTCACTTCTTTTGCTCCAAACCTTCTTAGATCATCCTTGTGCAGCTTTGTATAACCTTAGATTGCCTTGATTTGAAGTAAAAATGGTGGATGTGTTTGTGGGTGAGTATGGCCGAAACCAAGGGAAGGAGAAGAAGAAAGAAGATGAAGTTTTTGAAATGAGAATGATAAGAGAATGGTCTTGTGGTTTATAATTATAATCTTCCAACACTTATTTAACCAAAGGATCTCATGTCCCATATCTAGTGCACCATTGATAATATTTTAATGGAAAGGGAGTGGGGGCCACTTTGGGGCCGGTTTCACGAGGGGGGGGGGGGTTAAGTGTAAGTTTTTGGAAGTTAAAGGTTATAAGTGTAAGTTAGGGGGATTTATGATGAAGTTATATGTGTTTATGTGTTTCTATGATTTTTAAGGTGTTTTATCACCATAACTAGCTTTAAATCATAAAAATAATGCTTCTAGTCTACTTTTGGTGTTTTGGGTAGTGTCCGGTTAATCGTTCGGTTATCGGTTCGTTAAAGTGCTAAATAGTGCATTTTTACAAGGTATGAAGTACCTTTTGTGACAGTTTTCATTCCCGACACTTTACAAGTTATTCTGGGCACTTAAACATAAATTCTGTGTGTTATTTTAGTGTTAAAATGTTGTTTTTGCTGATTTTCTGCAGAATTCTGCATTTTAGGTGCGTGTCGGGTACTTTTTAGTGCTTGTTTTAGCTTCCAGAAAGTGTTTATGTTAACCCTTGTTCCCACACTTCGGTTTTATTGTATTTTTGATGCTGGACCTACATCTAGGCCCTAAATCTGTCGTTTACTTCATGCTGAGGCTGTGCTGTCACAACTTGTCTCACCGGTGAGTTTACTAGTCGTTTCGACGCAATGCTTAATGTAATGCACAATGTGATAATTGAAGTATTAAACATGCATGAATTCATATGTAAAGCAAGTAACAATATAATGTTGACGTTTAAGCACATAATTGTAGGAAATAAATAATTATTAAAATAGTACGGAAATTACCGGTTTTGTGCCAGTTTTCACATAACATGTATAGTGTTATAGGAGTAACGCACCGCCTGTGAACGTTAGGTCATGTAAAAATTCTTTTACTTGCGTTAAACTTTGGGTTGACTTGTTTGTTCACATGCTAATTTATTGTTTATCTCGAATAGCTAGCTTGCCATGTGGATTCGTTTAAACTTTTATCATTATGCTATGTATCAAAACTTGTAGACTCGCCAATACGTCGTATTGAACCATGCATTTTATAACATATTGCAGGTTAATGATGAATTAAAATTGGGCATAGCAACGAGGCCTTAGATGCACATCTAAAAATCTTATATTTTAAACTGTTGTATCAAATTTTGTACTATGTTATGTTGTATTGAAACATCTTGTATTTGAATTCCTTGTATTGTAACTCGACAATTGATATGAAATGAAATCAGTTAATCTTAATTCTATTATCACTTTAGTGTTGTGTGCAATGAACAACCTTTTTCGTCTCACTCTGATGTTTCTGCCATTGGTTGGGGTGTGACATAATATAGTTTGTCAATGTTACTTGACATGTGTGTACTTGATGGTTTACTAATCACATATTAAACAATAGTAAATACAATTTGGTTCCATCAAGAAGATTCTGATGAGAGTTGGAACAAAACAGATTTGGTCTTCATAAAGACATTTGCTTAGAATTCATTCAGAATTGAAATTGTATGCTTGGAAGACCAATTATACCCTTTTAACCTCTCTATAGGTTATCCATAAACTCCATGGGAACTCGCCGGAGTGGTGGTTCGTTGGCTCACCGGAGATGAGACAGAAAGAAAGAGAGAGAGAGAGAGAGAGTAAGCTTAGAGAGAGAAGTAGGGACGGAAAATATTTTTGTTTTCATAATTTTTTAAATGTTATATTCTATTATTTATTAATACTATAAATAATTAAGTAAAAATACTAAATTGCCCTTGTATGAATAGACTTAACTGGAAATTTTAACCTGGTTAATGTTAAAGGACGTATGGTATAATGGTTTTTACAAATTAAGAATTGTGAGTGTAATTATTGAAGTTAAAGGTTATCCATTGCAACCCGCTACAAACATAAAAGACGAAAAGTGTAATTTACCCTAAATTAAGGGGGTGTTTGTTTTTTTTCAGAAAAACCTATTCTAGCCTCTTATATCTGTGCCACGCAGACCACGCGCAGACGTTTAGCTCTGCAGACCGTTTATTTTTTAGAAGACATTTTATTAAAAAAAATGTCTCAAACCTCTGTGCGTCCTCTTCTCCATGCAGACATGGTCCAATGTCTTCCCACCTCTTCTAACCTCTTCCAACCATCTATACAACACGTCTAACCTCTACTTCTTTCCTAATTTCAAAACACAGACATCTCTAATCAAAACCCTAACACCTCTCCTCCTCCCAGCCGCCACCCTCCCCACCAGCCACCGCCTTCACCGTCATCTTCTTACCCAACGTCCACCTTCTTCCCCACCGACGACCATCTTCCCCAAGTGCCTCCCTCCTCAGCCGACACCCTCTTGACCGCCGTCGATGTTATCGTCCCCGCCGACAGTGTCACCGCCATCTTCCCCCAGCCGCCTCCCTCCTCAGCCGCCATCCTTAACAACCAGCCACCCCCTTCACAGCCGGCCGCCCCCTTCAAATCCAACCTTCAAAGCCAAAAATCGACACAATTCTGGTATATTTATGATTATTTGAAGTTTGTTTTCAGATTATTTGTAGTTGGTTTTAAGATTATTTGAAGTTTTATGATTATTTGTTTTCACAATTCTGGTATGGTATGTTTTATGATTATTTGAAGTTTGTTTGCAGATTAAACCCAAAACAAACAGTCTTCTTCTTGCAGACAGCAGAGGTTTGGTCCACTTCTTCTGCTACAGATGTCTACAAATGTGGTTCGCAGACTGCAGACATTTACCTCTGAAAAAACAAACAGCACATAAAAGTTAACTCTAAAAAGAAACTTATCATTTAACTTTAAAAATAATACATATAAATTAAGTAGTTTTAAAAAAATTAGTTAGTTAAAAAATCTAAAATATGTTTAAGGGAACATAAAATTTAACCATGAAAAATAAGAAAATGTTAATACAAAAATTAGAAAAACATTAAAAAAAGTAAACTACTAAAATTGTCTCTAAGATTTGACACTTGTCTGATCCATCCAAAATACCAATCATTTAACTTTAGTTTTTAATGGTGTTAAAAAAAATAAGTGAATTTGGCAACTTTTGTGAAACCTGAGTGGTTTAGTTGGGACAGAAAAACTTTTTAGACAGATCTAATAAAAATGCTCAAACCTCAGGAATAATTTTGACAATTTACTGTTATAGAAAAAATCAATGGTTATTTATGCAAATTTAAATGGTATAATAGGAGTTGATATAATTTTCCTAATAAAAAAGGACATTTTTGGGCTTATTTCCCATATTTTACCAATGGCTTATTCTATTTTCATATTTTTAAAATCTTATCCACATATCTTTTTCACTCTATCTTTATATATATATATAGGGGAAGTATCCACTAAAAAGTGAATTTTGCCTAAGTAGCCTAGGAAGGATTGTGATGATGACATGTGACACTCCTAATAAGTAGGAATGAATGGCATTTTGATCCTTATAAATAGAAGTGAAAATGACATGCGGCACCCCTTTTGTTTTAAAAAAATACAAAAAAAAATCTAGTACAAAAAATCTAGCACAAAAAATCTAGTTCAAAAAAATCTAGCATAAAAAATCTAGAACAAAAAAATATAGCACAAAAAAATCTAGTACAAAAAAATATAGCATGAAAAAATTCAGCAAAAAAATGTAGTACAAAAAATCCACCACAAAAAATTGAGAAAAGAAAAATTAAGACAAAAAATTCAGCACAAAAACTTAGCACAAAAATATAGTACAAAAATCCAGCAAAAAAATGTTATACAACATAGATTTGTAAGGACCTTTTAGTGGGTTTTTTTAGTCTTCGTATTTTATATAGCAATATGGTACTAAAATTAAAGATAAAAAGACGCTCGATTTTACGGTGAAATTTTTATGAAAAATAATGTCGTATAAAAAAGTTATGAACGTTTAAAAAATGGGGGTGGAATATGCATGTGGAGAGAGAAAGTCCATAAATAGGATTTTCCCAAGATACCATTGCACTTCTCCTCTCTCCTACACTTTCATCTTAACCATTGATTTGAAAAATGAATGGTTAAGATTCCTTCTCATCCTACTTAGGCAAAATAAACTTTTTATTTGATTTTATATATATATATATATATATATTGGGAGCCGCTAAAATGAAAACCACCCCCAGTTGTAAGAACCGTAAGAACCACTCTCCACCAATCATATTATGCCAACAAAAAGGGTAATTTGGTCATTTAGTCCAATTGTCAAATCCCTCCTCTCTCTTCATTTAAATCACTGAATTTTTAATTTCCTCTCTCATCTCTCATTTAAAGCTCATCTTTCACGTCTCTTTTGAGCAAATTTTGAAATCCTCATCTGGATCTCAAAAGTGAAACAAATATTATCTCCTTCACCTCCTTATTCTCATCATATTGTAAACCCTAGCCCCCCCAACTAAACAAAACACACACATAACTTGCAGTTTATCGAAAGAAAGATAGAGAGCCCAAGGAGAGAGAGAGAGAGAGAGTCGAGGTGCAGGCTGGTGGTTTCTGGCCATCTGGTTACGAAGGTGCCGCATCACCGGCTTATGGCGGCGGCGATAGGGCGTGGAGCAGGGGTGGTGAGGCTTTGATGGCGGCGGTAGTTCAGGTACGATGGGGTTGATGTCACCGACGACCAACGCCCGTTCACGGCGGCGGAGTTGTGGTGGTGGTGGGTTTCAAGTCGGCGATGGGCGGTGTTGTGGTGGTGGTGGGTTTTGACGGCGACGACGGTGAGGGTTTGAGCAATGACGTGATTTGTGTTTTGGGTGAGCTGATGTCGCCGGTAACCCCTCAGATCAAGACTCGGTTTTCCTTTTTTCTTCATGGGTATCTCAAATAAATTGGGTTTGATCTGTTGATTTTTGATATGTGGGTTTGATTTGTGGGTCACGAACAAGAATCTGATGAACTTTGTGGTGATTTTGCTTTTCTAGTGATTTTTGATGAACTTTTGATTTGAAGTTTGATTTTTTGATGAACTTTGATTTTTGATATGTGGGTTTGATCTGTTTTGATATTGATATGGTCGATTAGGCGGCGGTGATGCAAAAAAAAAAACGTAGATTTTGATGACGATGGCGCGGCAAGGATGGCGGAGGGTAGGTTTTTTGAACCTGCAACCCCACTTTTTGCAGCCTTCTGATTATCGGATAATCTGAGCCAAACCCCATTTTTTTTTTCGAGATACACTTTGTTTTGATGTTGTTGGTTTTTTTTCCCCATAGTCGATGATGATAACAATATATCTGAGACACCTCCCGAGTTTTCGATTTCTGGGTGCGTTCGTTTTTTGGGTAAAAAAGCTTTTGTAAAAAAAAAAGTTAAACCGTAAACTTTTTAACGTAAAACGTAAAAACGTAAAACTTACGTAAAACGTAAAAAGTTTTACGTAAAACGTAAAAATTTTAACGTAAAACGTAAAACATAAAATTTTAACGTAAAACGTAAAAAATTTTACGTAAAAAGTTTAACGTAAATCTTAAAACGTAAAAAGTTTAAAAAGTTTAACGTAAAACGTAAAAAGTGTAAAAAACGGGGCGTTAAAAACGTGGAAAAAAACGGCGCGTTAAAACGACGTGTAAAAAAACATGTAAAAAACGGCGTGTAAAAAAACGTGTAAAAAACGGCGCGTTAAAAAAACGTGTAAAAAACGACGCTTGAAAAAACGGCGCGTTAAAGACAAAGGGCGTGAATGCGGCACATAAAAACGCCGCGAAAAAAAACGGGACGTAAAAAACGCCGCGGTAAAACGGGACGCCAAAAACCGGCGCGCAAAAAAAATTCGCTTTGTTAAAAAAATCTTAATTTAGAAAATGCTTTTAATAAAAAAATTCTTTTTAAAAAATAAAAAGTAATATAATAAAAAAAAAGTAATAAAAAAATAATAAAAACAAAAAGACAAAATAGAGTAATTTTAGTATACTACCCCTTTGAATTAAAATATTAAAGACATAATAAGGCAAAATCTATTTAATATTAATTTTAGTTACTTTCAATCTCATCCATCCATCCATCCATCCATCCATCCATCCATCTTCTTGATCTAATGGTTAGAAAGTGATTCTCTCTGTTCTTACAACTAGAGTTGGTTTTCATTTTAGCGGTTATCTATATATATATATAGAAAAAGATAGAGGGAAGTGATGTATGAATATTAATACCTTTTACCAAATTCACCCAAGACTATTCAAGTAACTTCTTATTCTGACATAGGGGTTGGTTGATATGATTTTCCATAATAAAAAGGGTCATTCTTTGACTTATTTTCCCTAAAAAAAAAGGACATTTTGACTTATTTCCGATATTTTACCAATTCACCCAAGACTATTCAAGTAACTTCTTATTCTAACATTATGTAATATGTAATTAGTGAACTTTGTTGACTACCAATAACATTAACATTAACAATTAGTGAACTTTGTTGAATGCCAATTGTAAGGTAGTTATTGTTATTTTTTTTTTTGAAAAGTTAGTTATTGTTACTTGACACCGAGAATCAAATGATATGATATGCTCAAATTTTTTTCTATATTATTAGTTTAACTAGACGATGAAAAAACAATATGTGTTTGTGAAATTGATTATTTTTATAAATAAGTTCTGAATATATGATTTATTATTAAACTAAGTGTTGCTCGATACGGCAAGAAACATAACATATTAGCACAATGTTAATTGTTGAATTATCATATATATATGTGTGGAAAATGAATATGGTGTTGTTAAGCATCTAGTCTTACATATGAAACCATATAAAAAAAAAAAAAAAAAACCTTTCAAAAAAAAAAAAAAAAATGAAACCATCAAAACAACATAGTTTTGAATAAATTTAACTGAAAACAAATTAAAATATCTAAGAACCTATTCTCTCCATTAATTTTGCATCCATGATTAAGTCCTCTACTATTGATAATCTACTAGACGTTGTTCCTCAATCATCCATCACAACAATCGATGAATCAGATAGATAAATTGTATTTCTTTGTTGCAAATTGATAAGCCCATCGTAAATAATTCTTCATCCATTAGAATTTTGAAATAACTTTGTTCTATTTTATTTTTTATTCTCTATAAATTTTTATCGATGCTTCATCATTCTCCAAATCAATATACCGAAAGAGACATGTGTGATTAAAACCAGGCAAATAAAACGACTTCGTCATTCTCCAAATGAATCTAAAAGAAAAAATGATCATTAAGTGTGATTTCTCATACTCAATATTTCAGTTGTATACTATTCGTTTTGATTTGAAATATTACTTCCATAGACCTGTAGAATGTAATAAGAAACAAAAATTATCCATTGCAGCTGAAGCTCGTGATCAGTTTATTCAAGTTGGAGGATGATCCTTTGATTAATTAATTGCGGAACTGATGGATCTACGGAGGGAAAAGAGAGACCAAAACAAAAGTAAATTAAATTAAATTTTAATTGATTTAAATCAAAACAACGTAGTTTGGTTGGTTTCGCATGTAAAAGTTTATAAAGTAAAAAGAGTTAAATGCCATTTTAGTCCCTGTGGTTTGGGCCATTTTGCCAGTTTAGTCCAAAGGTTTCATTTTTAACCTGTGGGTCCAAAAAGAGTTCACAGTTGCCATTTTAGTCCACTGGGTTAACTTCATTCATTTTTTCTGTTAACGAGAAGGCCAGTTCGATCATTTTATATGGCTGAATTGCCCTTTTAGTTAACAGAATTACATACAAAATGACCAAAGTGGCCTTCTCGTTAACAGAAAAAACGGATGAAGTTAACCAAGTGGACTAAAATGACAACTGTGAAACATTTTTGGACCCACAGGTTAAAAATGAAACCTTTGGACTAAACTGGCAAAATGACCCAAACCACAGGGACTAAAATGACATTTAACTCAAGTAAAAATAAGTATGAAATCTGTAACAATAAAAGCGCCTTTTAGATTTTAGTTAAACATGAAATCAATTGTTTATGTAACTAGACTAGCAAATTATCGTTAAAACGTAAATAAACTGAAAATGTACATTAAAACGTAAATAAATAAATTTACATTAAAACGTAAATAAACTAGAAATGTACATAAAACTAAGCAAGAAAAAGTTTTATATTTGACCTGATTCATTTCCCAGAAAAATTAAGTCAAATCGTAGATCAATCACAAATGTATATAAGAATAAGAACATATTATATTTGACCCGACTTATTTTCGTGAAAAATTTACGTCGAAATGTAAATCACATTGAATTTATACCCACATATACATAAAAGAAACACGTAAACTCGGTTACAAAGTCTTTAGAAAGTGAAGCGGTTCTAAGTGTTGATACTGAAAATCGAAGGGGAAAAGTTTTAAAACATAAAAAAAATAAAAAAAGGCAAAACAAAAAATAAAACTTAAATCACTATTCACACAAGGTAATTGTAATATATATAATATAATTTTTTAAAGGATTTATAATTTTAATATATATAATTTCTATTTTTATATATAATTGTATATTGTATAATTATTATCTATATTAATTTGAAGTTGTCATGAACAGTAGACTAGGAAAATTTTAGTCTATTTTATTATTATTTAACATTAGTTTTTATTATATTTATTATTAGTATATTATTATAACTAATTATTATAACAACTAATTTATTTTATCCCTTTATTATATATACTATACCCTTTTAACCCGTTTAACTTTTTAATAATTTGATTTTTCTCTGATTACTTGCATTCTTTTGCTTAAGAAAAACTAAATATGAAGTTGTGTTTGATTTTTTTCTCGCCGTTTCTATATAAATTTTATTAAAACACGGTTGTGTTTGAAATATAGGTTTTTTGGGTATCATGTGCTATATCAAGTGTCGGTGTCACAACGGTTCCATGATGAACGGAACCAACACCGACCGAACCACGTCGATACTAGCATTAGTGTTATCGGAACCAATATCGGTATATACTTACAAAAATATACGCTTTAAACTCATTTGGTTTTATTTAATTTGACTTTCATCTGATATCTTGCGTTCAATATCTTTTTTATAAAGTAGAATACACAACTTTGTTTACAAAAAACTTCACCCACCGAACCGATACTGACATCGGTACTACAATAGACAATATTGGAACCGACAACGGTATTTGTTTTTTTATGATTTTCAATGTAAAACACATTCTTTTGGACAAACGTGGTTGTGTTGAAATATAGTCTTTTGATATCGTGGGCTATATCAAATGTCTTTATCATAGCATTATCATGATGAATAAAACCGACCAAACCAGGCGATACCAATATCAGTATTATCAAACCCAGTATCGGTATATACTTACAAAAATATACGCTTTTAGTCCATCAGTTTTTATTTTGTTTGATTTCCATCTATATCTCGCGTCCAATATATTTTTTTATAAAGTAACCGACAATGACATCGGTATTGCTATAGTTATTATGGGAACCGACACCTGTATTCGTTTTTTATGATTTCAATGTAAAACACATTATTTTGAACATATCATGACTTTAAACAAAGTGCCGGTACCATAACGAAATGAACAAAACTGACGTCCCGCCGCATCGTGCGGGCAAATCCACCTAGTATATATAATTTCTAAAGGATTTACGTTAATTTAATTTAGAGTTAAATGCCTTTTTAGTCCCTGTGGTTTGGGCCATTTTGCCAGTTTAGTCCAAAGGTCTCATTTTTAACCTGTGGGTCCAAAAAGGTTTCACAGTTGCCATTTTAGTCCACTGGGTTAACTTCATCCATTTTTTCTGTTAACCAGAAGGCCATTTCGGTCATTTTATATGGCTGAATTGCCCTTTTAGTTAACAGAATTACATACAAAATGACCAAATTGGCCTTCTCGTTAACAGAAAAAATGGATGAAGTTAACCAAGTGGACTAAAATGGCAACTGTGATACCTTTTTGGACCCACATGTTAAAAATGAAACCTTTGGACTAAACTGGCAAAATGACCAAAACCACATGGACTAAAATGGCATTTAACTCTTTAATTTAATATAACACATAAGATATTGATTAGGTGTCATCATAACTAATATTATTTGTTTTATTGTTAGTCTAATTTAATTTTGACTTAATTTGTTTCTAGAAGCATTATCCAATTCCATAAAAACTTCAAATATAATAGAACAGACATTCGCGGACTTCTTTATCATAGTTTCTTTATTTTCTTACTCTAACGTCATATAAATTGGCCTTAACGTACGATGCGCACGCGATTTGTATTCCGCATGTTGTAATCCGTCAAAACGAAAAACCACAAGTTATAAATTATAAACCGCATGTTATATAAATATAAGGCCGCATGTTACACAAACTCGGAAGGAACCCAAACCCGGAAGGATCCCAAACCCGGAAGGATCAAAAACTCGTAATCATTTTCCAACATGCGGACTCATAAACTCGGAAGGTTTACAATGTGCGGAATCCTAATCGCGTATGCTCGTACGATAAGGCCTATTGTACAATACTTTCAATATATATATGTATATATATATAGGAAGAGGATAATGAAAAAACAAAAAAAAAAAACTAAATAAAAAAGTCTAAAAACCATACAATTTATCTTTTGACAAAAAAAGTTTTTATACATAAAATATAGCGATTTTTATTAAAAATATCATTAAGAAAAAAAAAATTTGTATGTTTTTCAGTTAGTTTTTTTTGGATTTCTCATTTAAACTAGTTTTCTCATGATCCATCCCGTTATACATATATAGGGATACTGGCCTCTAATAATCTCAACTAGACGTCATTGGCTATTTGCAGTCCCACCTTTTTTTATTCTCTCTGACAGCCCCACCTTTCAACTATTTTTTCTTTCACCAGTACTCAGTTAAAAAAACTTAACTCTGTTAATTTTTTTTCTGAATTACAAACTGACGTTTTAGGACGTTTGATCAGAACGAGGATATGAGTCTGTTGATGTAAAACTTACCTTGATATTGTACTACAAACGACGAAAACGGTGCTTCAATTCGGGTGTTTAAACTTTCAATTAACAAAAATCAAGTCGTTTGGAGCACCGTTTCGAGATTAGTTTTACATCAATAGACCCGTATCCTCTTTCCGATAAAAAGCCCTAAAACGTCAGTTTATGACTCGAAAAAAAACTTAACGGAGTTAAGTTTTTTTAGCTAAGGACTAGTGAAGGATAAATAGTTGAAAGGTGGGACTGTCAGAGGAAATAAAAAAGGTGGGACTGTCAATGGCCAATAACGTCTACTTGTAATTATTAGAGGCCAATATCCCCCCTATATATATATATACTACCAGAAACCCGCGCGATGCGGCGGCAACTATACCTAAAAATGTGGTACTTGTTTTACGTTTGTTTATCAATCTTCTTGTGATATATAGTATGGTACTTCTGTTAGAGGGAATTACCCGTGTGTTGCGGCGGCCATTCGGTCGGTATTAGTGTTGTTTGATACAGGTAATATAAACCTTTAACTAATATAACTCTTTAATTATCTATACAAGGTAAATTTGAAGTATTATGAAAAAGGGGTGAAGAGTTGGGTTGTTCAAACAACTCGTGGCTCGCTCAAATCTTGATTGAAAAAGGCTGGTTCAAAATTGGCTTGGTTTCATTAATGAGGCGAGTCGATTCGGTCGAGTACAACGTTTTTTCAAACAAGATTCGAGCGAGCTGCAAGCTTTCAGCTCATGGTTGCTCGTTTAGCTCGTTTATGTTAATGTGTATGTATTGTAGTGTAGATATCTCATTTTTATTTGTTACTTGTATAATAAATTCAAAAGTTACGGTCTAAATCAAACTGGAGGTATTTAATTTAAAAGATCATATGATCATGCTTCAGAATGCCAAGTAAAAAAATAAAGCTCAAATATAATTGTATTTCAATTGTTTGTTCATTTAGAAGAATATATTAATACAACTGTTGTTCATTTGGAAGAATATATTATTTTCATTTGTAAGAATATTCTAATAAAAACCATGTCAAGGTCCAATTTATACTTGATAATTTTCCTGTTGAAAACTTGATAATTAAACTTGGTTCATTAAGCAAAAAGAAGCAAATTTTACACAATCCCATATCGATGCTTTAAAAGTTTGAAGTGGAATAGATTGGATATAACTATATACTCTCTCAAAACAACTTTACTATCCTATTAGACGTTTTGATATTTCGCCTTGTTGGTTGGTTTTTCTAGTCTAATCCTTGAATTATCTTAATTTTAGTTATTTATTAAATATTTATTTTGTTTGAAACCATCACTTTCTTCTCCTCAAATCCACCATTTTGTAGTTCTTTATGCAACTCATTAACGTATGCAGAACTAATCCAAGAATTGATCGATTAGAATTCAAATCATCAAGAGTAGGCTCACAGACCTTGAACAAAAATCAAAACATAATAAAACTCCAAACGCAAAGAATATATAATATGCTAACTAAAGTATCTCTTTATCAAAACTAAATACATAGAGAAATCATTTATAAAACTTGAACTTGCTCTTTTCAAGCTGATTGCACTCAACAAACTATTTGAGCATATTATCCATCTCTGTTATCCTAACATAATAGAAATGAGCACATTGTTTTTCAACCTGCTCACAAGTGTGAGATGTCATATGAGCATACAGTTGAATTAAACTAAATTATTGAATGCAGAAACTAACCTTTCTAGAAGCAGGCTTTACCAAAGTAAGTGGATGGGCCGGGACTGTACAACTAAAATTTGCTGTCACATATAACGAAAGAAACTTAAAACTAAAATTCAGAGATTTAAAGTAACTCTCTATGAGGAAAATGGAATAAAACAAAAATAAATAAAACTAAAAAAATGCAGCAGCCATGGTACTCTTAGCTCAGAAACTTGAAATATCAAGCTCCAGGTGCACACTGCTCCATCTAACACTGTTGTGGGAAATCACTTCCTACAAAGATCAATGGACGGTTGAGATTGATGGAAGAGCATATGGTGGTGAATGTCATTAATTACGAACATCATGAACAAAGACTATACCAAAAAAATCACACTATTTGCAAGAAAAAGGCAACACCATGATCGAGAAAGGAGTGCTTAACATTTTGATCAGTTGGTAGACAAGTAGCCATTCTTGCCAAAAAAAAAAAAAACAATAGAATTTGCAAAAACAAGAATGTCACCATGATCGAGAAAGCAGTGCTTAACATCTTGATCAGTTGGTAGGCAAGTAGCCATTCTTGCCAAAAAAAAAACAGTAGAATTTGCAAAAACAAGAATGTTTAGACATCAAATGCAGGCTGCAATCTGCATGTATTTGTGTTTACATGATCACTAATTTTGTTTTGCCCATTCTTATTTCTTAAATATCATTCAAAATTGGCATAAAGATAAAAAACACATATTCATGTTAAGAGAATAAAGAAGATGTCTTACAACTTATATTAATGTTGTGCTGAAGCTCTAGAGGTTGCTGCTATGTTGACCTATAAAAAACTGTGGAGGCTGAACTATAGTCCACCCTTCATTTGCATGTGTTATTTGTAGTCTTGTAATCAATAAAGCGTTAATAGGACTCCATGGTATTGATGCTGATGCAGATCCCAACCTCTCATCTGCTGCCACCACAATGACCTCATCCATGACCACTCTACCAATGGGTTGTACCATTATTCATTAAAGATAAATCAAAGTGCCTTAAATGTAGAATCTAGAAAATTAAAACAAGATGCATGTCATTGCACAAATGTTAGCAAAGAACTAAACATTTTTTTTACTCAAAAAAGGAAGAGTGAAACACAAACCTGCTTGGATGTCAGGTACTCTGCCTCATGATGACAAAACTCTGCATAGGTGAACATGAACTAAAGTTCTTGTGAGTGAGCTTCATAGCAGGTTGTTGAACTATCAAATGATGAGGTAGACTATCTGGTTTTCTAGGTCCATTTGACTCAGACATGCGTGCAAACCCGAGAAATAATATCTTGATCCAGGGATTATGCAATCCTTCAACTTTTCTGTAAGCAAAATCACTATCTGGACGGCCTGCATCAATCTGCTACTCACAAAGTCAATAACAAAAATACGTTTTAAAAGCGGTTGGTATAACCGTTATTAAAAGTAAACTTCAGTTTTCGTTCCTGCGCTTTGATCCAAATCACGCTTTTAGTCAGTTAGTTTCAATTTTACTTTCTTAGTCATTGTGGTTTCCTATTTGTCCCAATCAGCACCACAGACTTAACGATAAACGGACTTTCATTAACTTTTTTGTGGAAAGACTAAATGTCCTTGTTATTATTATCTGCTAAAAAGAGAGGCGACAAATTATAAAAAGGAAATAATGAATGTCTTACTTCTTAGGCATGCCTTTCTCATCACAATTATAAGTCCACTTTATCCCCTTTATTATAGCCTTCTCAAGAGGACCACCAACCTACAAGGAATGGTATCACTATGTAAGTATGTTTTATAAAAAAAACCGTCAACAATTAATAAGTCACAGCTTAATCTTACAGCATCATAAGTATTTAGTATCACTAAATCAGATACAATAACATCTATGAAACAGAGAAAACAACAATAAAAATTACATACCAACTTCTTGTACAAGAAAACCAGTGCATAGCTAGCAAGAAGCAAGAATTTCCAAAGTGCAAGTTGGCACTTTTCTAGTATCCATTTCTAAATAAATATCATCACTCAACCCACCAACTCTAGAGAAGTCCTGGAAATCAAGGCACAAAATGAGCATCAATGTGGGTCTCGAACACATGACCTTCGGGTTAACATGCACATTCCCAACCACTGGACCACCTTGCATCTTTTGTTAACATATTTGTTGTTATTATTTTTAACACTAAAAATAATTCAACTTATTAAATGAAAAAAAGATAAGTACTGAGGCGAAAATAGCAGAGGCTGGGCTCGAACCCAAGACCTCCCACATAACTGAACAACAACAAAAACACCAAGCCATTGCTATGAATCCCACCACAAAACCAGACACTAATGTTGCCAAATAGCATATAAAGCTTCCTAGCAACACCACATTCACATTAAACCTGAACCCACCATAGAAAGGAACCAAAATACTTCTAGGAACCAAAATACTAGCATAAGGTTGACAAACGATCCCCTTGAAACGAACCAAATACTGCTAGAGATAGTTTTTAAACCTGAAGCCACCCCAGAAAGGAAACAACACTCACACCTTGAAACCTTGCAAAATAAAACACAAAAAGAAAGCAATTGGGACACTGCAACCCCACCCAAAAACACCAAAATTAATACACCCATTATCTAGATCCCAAAACTCACACTATATATTGTAAGGCCTTAACGTACGATGCGTACGCGATTTGTATTCCGCTTGTTGTAATCCGCCAAAACGAAAAACCGCAAGTTATAAATTATAAACCGCATGTTATATAAACATAAGGCCGCATGTTACACAAACTCGGAAGGAACCCAAACCCGGAAGGATCAAAAACGAGGAATCATTTTCCAACATGCGGACTCATAAACTCGGAAGGTTTACAATGTGCGGAACCTAATCACATACACTCGTACGATAAGGCCTATTGTACAATACTTTCAATATATATATGTGTGTGTATATATATATAGGGAGAGGATAATGAGAAAACAAAAAAAAACTAACTAAAAAGTCTAAAAACCATACAATTTATTTTTTGAAAAAAAGTTTTTTATACATAAAATATAGCGATTTTTAATAAAAAAATCGAAAAGAAAAAAATTGTTATGTTTTTTAGTTAGCTTTTTTGGTTTTCTCATTTAAACAGGTTTTCTCATGATCCATCCCATTATATATAGGGATATTGGCCTCTAATAATCTCAACTAGACGTCATTTGTCACACCCTGGCTTTGCGGAAGCGTGGTTAATTTTGGTGTGACTTCTTAATACCATAGCTTAATCATAACAAAGCTATATGAAGTAAAATCATGCAAGATCATCCGTTTGATTAAGTTTTAAAACCAAAGTAACGTACCATTGTCTTAGAGACTTACAACATCATAACGTAAAACATTGTCTTAAATAACATAAACATCAACATGAATTAAACGCAGTTTAAGATTTGTGACTTGTCCAGGAAAGAGTCACATTTCCTAAACTGGGATGACCTTGGAACCCTGATGCAGCGGGAAAACATAACATACCGTGCCAGATCTTTAATTTCCTGAAATACATGTAAGTTGAAAAATCAACAATAATGTTGAGCGAGTTCATGTGTAAGTGAGTATGTAAAACACTTGTAAGTATAAAAGTTCCCTGGTATGTAGCAGTGTAAGGAAAAGAGATCACCAATGGTTTGCAAGGCCATTAGCATGTGTGAAGTGCAAGTAGGAAGACTCAACCTAGCAGATTTCGCGTCGGGTACAAAGTCACTCAAGGTCCGTTCTGCTGGGCCTCTTAGAGGTCCGTTCTGTTGGGCCTAGAGTTGGGCTCGCTACACCCAGATAGATCTACCGCTTACGTCCCTCGGTGTTTCTGCCTACCCACTCACATGATCTAAGTAGTAAACCTCCTTACGCTAATCATACCATGTATAAAGTACTTGTAATCAAAGTAACATGTAT
>JARYGA010034338.1:0-31668 GCA_030545235.1 Helianthus tuberosus | reverse complement strand
TTTCCTATTAAAAATGTTAATCAATCCTTGATTGATAAAGTGTTTGAGGATTCAACCAGCAAGGTTTTTGGGAAAGTCGAGCCCAAGATTTGTAGTAACTCATTGTGCTCCTATCCCAAAAACCGAAGTTCGAAAACAATATGGGAATAAAATGTCACACCCTAACTTTTGCGGAAGCGTGATTTGGTGTGACTTGTTTAATATCATTGCATTCAACCATGACAAACATCTATATGATAAAACCATGATGTTCATCCATATTTTAAGTTTCAAAACATTACAATCGTCATTGTGTAACCAAAAACCAAGATTTCAAATTCAAGTACATAAGAACCCAAGTTTTAAGTTCCAATCTGGACTTAACAAAAGACACTACCAAAAGCCAGGCTTTGAACTATGTATCTTATCCAAGATAAGATGCACACTCCAAACCCTTCGACACTGGATGACATCTTTTATTCGAAGACACAACTTGACCTCTTGAACGCCCGCCAGATCCATAATTAATTTCCTGAAATACATGTAGTTTGAAAAAATCAACAAAAGTTGAGTGAGTTCATGTGTTTTGTATGTGTGTACGAACATCCTTGAAAACATTTGTAAGTATGTATGTATGTACTTGTAAACCGGTATGATAACAACAAGGAAACAAATCAATTAATGTGTAGCTAATACATTAATATAGGTGAAATGGTGCAGGAAGGCTCAAATCGAGCATATTTTGTATCGGGTCATCCGGCGGGAACGACATAGTCACCTCATGGGCCAAACCCCTGTCCACATGGGTATGGGCTCGCTACACCCAAATAGATCTATCACTCATGTCCCTCAGTCCTACTACGAGGATTAATGGTCTTAAGCGTTGTACCCACCACTCACATGATCAAGCAGTACCTTTCCTTAGCTAACCATACCAAATGTAATTGTATGTAAACAGTTTGTAACATGTACTTCACCCCCGAAGTTATAAAACCAAAAACAATTAAAAGAAAAGGGGGACATGAACTCACAGTTTTGCATTCTTCATATCCAATGTAACTCAAAGCTTCCTCTAGATCGCACGACTACCTACATGCGTACTATGGTTCATTAGACGGGTGGGTCGTGCCTTGACCTTGGTCTTATTTAGTATTTTTGAGTTACCTTTCTTCGTGTCATCAATGTTATTCCAAGTATATAATTATTTGTTAAAATAATAAATATTTTAACTTAAATTATATTTATTAAATTTTAGAATATTAGTTAAAATAATATATTTTAACTTGACACATAAGTGAATTTGTACATGTATAACTTCCCATGGATGGGTGTATTCATACTCGTATCCTTAACCTCGCGTATTTTTGCCAAGTATCGGTGGCGTATTTCAGTGTGTATCTATACGTACGAGAATACACATTTTTATTGTGTTTATTAAGTATCTCATACTTAATTTTTGTATAAACTTTTCCGGACTAACATTTCTAACAGAAATCCATCAATATATTTTCCCAAAATATATTTTAAGAAATATTACATAGAAAAATTATTTATAATTTTTCCCTTGGCAAAAATATTTATAAATTTCATATAAGTCTCAAAAATAATATATTTTCAAGTCTAACTTAGAAAATATATATAATTCTATTTTTAACCCAAAAATAATGTATTTCATGTTTATTTAAGAATATATATATTTTCTCCCAAAAATAATATATCTTCTAATAATTCCAAAAATAATATATTTTCTCCTTGTAAAAAATATAATATATTTTGTAATAATAGTAAAAATCATATTTTTGTTCTCTTGGTGTCCAAAATATTAATTACCAAAATATACTTATGAATTAGATTCCGGAATATTTTTGCGAGTTGTATTCCTTGTTCGGTTTCTTCCAATATTTTGGATATAATATGTGTATTTAATTCTTGGAATTTTGGGTAATATTTTGGATTGTAATTTCTTGGTATTTTGGTGAGTTATATTATTTCAAGTCCTAAAATAATATAACTAATACACATAATATACAAATAATCACACATAAGGTGACATCTAAATATATATTTCCTAAATACATATTTAGTCACTTTTATTTACAAAAACCAACCTCCAATGTTTATAATTTTTGTAACAAAAATTATGGCAAACTTTATATGAAAATTCATGGTTTAAAATATATTTGTAAATATTTGTTTACAAAAATATTTTTCTAAGTGTTTAATTTTTAGAAAAATTTTG
Source organism: Helianthus tuberosus (assembly GCA_030545235.1). Lineage (NCBI taxonomy): Eukaryota > Viridiplantae > Streptophyta > Magnoliopsida > Asterales > Asteraceae > Helianthus > Helianthus tuberosus. The sequence continues at coordinate 29,450 of JARYGA010034338.1, read as the reverse complement.
CCATAATTTCCCCTTAAAAATGGAGGTTTCCATGTTTTCAAAGCATATCATTTTCTTTTATAAATCACGACAATCAACAATAAACCAATCAACACTTACCAAATTGCCAAAATCAAGCATAAATTACTACTTCATGAACTTGAAAATTTACAAAAATTTGTAGTAACTTACTAGTGTGTTTAGTAAGCTTAGTTACCCTTTAAAGTGTGATTGTTTATTTAAAAACATCCTTTTTAAAGAAGTTAGATGTTTACAACTTGTAATTCATTTTTCTAAAAATGTTTCTTCTTGAGTTTTTCTTGTTACATATGTATTTCTACACTTGATTAACCACTAAAAATGTGGTTAATTTAATTAGGAACTAAGTTTATATAAATCTTGTATTTTTTAACTTGGTTTCTTGAAAAATCATTCTTAAAATCATATGTTTATAAGACTTTATATCACACTTTGTTCATTATTCTTCAAGAAAAACATTAGATCTTTAAAGTTCATGCTTTACATATGGATGATTACTTTGATCTTAACATAATCATCCTCTCATCTTGCTAGATTATGTCTTTAATCACTCTCTAGCAAGACCATATGATGTTTAACATCATGAACACAAATATTCATCAATCAACAAGCATAATAACACATGATTTCTTATGATTTTCAAGCTTATGTTTAAGTTTTATGTTCATGTTTCATAGTGTTCTTCAAGATTTGTTACTTGTATCATCTTTTAACCAACTTAATAAGATGTAGAAATGAGTGTAGAAGATCTTACTATTAGCTCAAGGCTAGGGGTGATCACAAGATGCAAATGAGGTGGATAAAAGCACTAGAGAGAGATCCTTCAAGCTTCAAGGCCACCAAGCTTCTTAACTTTGCCTCTTACACCTTAGGATATGCTTAGAATGGTTGTTGATGATTGAAAGATGGTGGTGGTGGGGTGGTTGATCATGGTTGTAGGTAGAGAGGGGGAAGAAGAAGGTTGAGTGGTGAAATGTGTTGTGAAGATGTGAGAATGTTATGTCTCATGGTTTGTTATATAATTCTCCAACATGTTCTTAATCCTTTGTATATTATGTTCACCAAAGCACTAGACAAGATCTAATAAAATATATGAAGAAAATCAAATGTGGGCCCCCTAGTATAACCGTGAACTAGGTGGGGGGGGGGGGAGGGTATAGGCTAGCTTGTAACCATTAGTTAGTTAATATGGTTGAAATTCTAGTATTTAGTTAGGTTGGTTAGTTACTAGATGTTATATAGGGTGTTATGATGTTCGGGGACCCTAACTAGCTTGGTAATGTTAAAACAATGCTTCTAGTGAAAATTTGGTCTTTCGGGTAGTGTCCGGTTGTTCGGTTGCTTACCGGTTCGTTAAGGTGCTAAACTATGCAGTTTAGTGTGCTTTATGTTAACTTTTGTGACAGTTTTGATTCCCGACACTTAGGAAAGCATTCAGGACCATTTAACCATATTTCTGCATGATATTAAGTTGTTTAAATGCTGAATTTGGTTGAATTCTGCAGTTTATGTAAGTTTTAGGCACTTTCCGGTACGTGAACTATCACTAGGAAGGTAGTTTTAGGATCCTTACTTTCCTACACTCTATAATAGTGTAACTCTTGGTTTCTGGCTCATTCTGTGTCTCAATACAATGTCTGTCTATGCACTGAACTCCGTCAGCATTTTCTGATTTGTCTGATAACTGTGCTACCTTTGTTTCGTGCATCCTTTGAATCCATAAAGTGTTGCAAGCAATAATGATTTGACATTTGCAATATATGATGCATGATAACAATCATCAGAAAGCAATTCATGTCATAAATTATAAATCAGCACAGTCATTAAGCATTAATCATTGTCTAATAATTGTACGGATGCATGCAAATTTGACAGTTGTCACATTCTCCCACTATTAAGAAAATTTCGTCCTCAAAATTTAAACTAGATTAACTCCTTAGGGTTACGTTATGCGTGTATGGGTGTGAATAATACCAAAGTGATTAGCTACGAGACCGAAACAAGACTTATTCGAAACAGGTGAATCCAGGGACATATTACAACAATAAGAACCCAACGGTTTAAAAGGTATGTATTTTAGAATTTGACGTCAAAGGATACGAGAAGTATAGATGTATAATCTAGTGTAACTTAGTTAACAGGGGCTCAACAAAAGAGGAGTTTTGACCGATAGAGCTCCAAACGATCGTTTACAATATGCTAATGAGTTCTAGAAACAATAACATCGGATCAGCAAGCTCATATGTAATAGGGAGATGAAAATGATCCGTCAACTTTCGAACAAGTAAACGAATAAAATTAGTGTGTTGAAAATATTGAATTGCGAGGATACACCGAAATGAAATACAACCGAATCTGGTGTATCATTGTCTTAAGTCGTAGTTGCATTAAGGATGTTTAAATGACAGGTCAAACAAAAGTATGTGTAGTTTCATGAGAAACAGTTGACCATGATTAGCACAAGCTACTAGTTTGTACTGACACCACAAAATGTCGTAATGACATAATTCCATAATAGCGGTGACCGAACAAGTTCATCGTGTTTGAAATCAAATGAAAGTGTAATGAAACAAACCTGAAAATTTGATTCAAACGTCATCGTAGGGTTTTTCAATTGAATATAGATCACCAAAGAACTAATGTTTCCGATCGAAGATGAAAAAAAAACAATAAATACTGCAAGGCATTCGATCGATAGTGAAAGAACCGTTAGGGTGTACACTGGAATATAAAATGAATTTATGTACCATTGTCTTAACACACGATTGTGTTAAGACTGCTTTAACATGGTAAAACTGAGCGGATTTAGAGCAAGTCAATAATTATACAATTAAATCCGTGTATGAGATGCGTAAACGAGATTAGCGCAAGCTTCTATTTAGTGAAAACACCACCACAAGGTGTCGAAATCAACAAACAACTTAATAGGGTCGTAGACCAAACAAGTCTACTATGACTCTGAACAATTGAAACGCTTGCAAAAATGAATTTGGGTATGATGCTCTCAATACATCATATGGTGTCTTGAATTGAATATGCGAAATGGACAAGTTCAAGCAATTGAACTTGGTTTTAGCGAAATCTGACAATAAATATATGTATCGACAAGGGAATTTCGGCATGGTTACAAGGATAAACCATGTATGTAACTGCAAAGAAAAGAAATTTCAAGAAGGTTTTGTTGACTCAATATCAAGGAGTCGATGCTTACAATAATGCAGAATATCCGAGTCACAAGGCAATAATCGGATATAGCGAAATAATATTTGCAACTTTGATGAAAACGATCATTAGAAGGGAGGCCACATGCGTAACAAACGACTGCATGTGTACCATATGAAATGATCAAGTACCGAAGCAAATGAGTGTTCGCTCAAATGAGGAAAATTGTCATGATGCAACTACCATTAAGAGGAGCAGAGATGTAAAAATCTACTTACTTAGATGCAGAAGTGGAAATTTTAATATAAGAATTTCGAGTACTTCACCTGTTCGGTTAACTAAAATAGCATATATGTTATAATAATGGGGTTTGCTTGAGTTAACGTAGGTGGTTCCTAAGTGATAACCTTTAATGCGCTTTGACATAAGTTCCCGAAGGTCCTAAGTACATGTTTCCTAGGCTCTCAAAGTTTTGTATTCCGCGTATGACTGTTTTGTGTACCGTGTATAAAACACATTTATTAGCATATGCCTAAAAACAAATTTATAACTCGGTGTTCTTCGGTATACTCCGTTCCTAAAATCTGCAGCTGGCTATAACCTGTTCGAAGATCGGTCTTGGAATAGTAGTTGGATCCTTGCAGTTGGTCGAATAAATCATCAATCCTCGGCAAGGGATACCGATTCTTGATGGTTAACTGATTCAACTCTCGGTAGTCGACACACATTTGAAAACCACCGCCTTTCTTCTTGACGAACAGAACTAGAGCTCCCCAATGTGAAAAACTTGGTCTTATAAATCCCTTTCTAGCAGCTCCCGAAGCTACGCTGACAACTCTTGCATCTCTGAAGGCTCAAGTCGGTAAAGTGCCTTGGCTACAGGCGCGGCGTCTGGAACCAAGTTAATGTGGGATTCGTCTTGTCGTTGAGATAATCCTGGCAAGTCTTTGGGGAAGACCTCGGGATATTCCCTTACCACAGGGATATCTTCGAGCTTCGGTTCTTCGGCTTCTTTGTCCATGACAGGAGCTACGATGGCATCATATCCTTTACGCACAAACTTCTGTGCCTTTAGACAACTTAAAATCCGTGGAGGCGTATCCTGCTTCTCTCCATGAATCACGATTGACTCTTCATTTGCCATCGGGATGCGGATAATCTTCTCAGGGCATCCAATCTCTGCACGAGCACTCGACAACCGATCCATCCCAGCTGCTACGTCGAAGCTTCCCAATTCATCTGGCAGGAGATTTATTGAAAACGCACGCTCTCCGAGCTCTATCACACAGTCTCTAATCACTTCGTTGTCATCCACTAGCTTCCCATTAGCTAGTTCTATTGAGTATGGGATATCTAACTTACTTGCAACTAAACCAAGTACATCCTTAAACTCTAGGGATACAAAGCTATGGTCCGCACCGGTATCAAATAGCACAGGTGCAAAATGTTGATTAGTAAGGAACGTACCAGTGACTATGTTCAGATCCTGGCGAGTTTCCCTAGCTCCAATGTTGAACATTCACCCACGTGCCTAATTATTTTTAGGGCAATACTTCCTGAAATGCCTCACATCACCGTAGTTAAAACACCCTTGTCCACGTCCTTGATCGTCACCATTTCTGCCTTGATAGTTGTTGTTGTCGCTGTTTCCTTCGTGATTCCCGCTACCATCTTGACCTCCATTTCCACGTTCAGTACCCTGCCTACACGTCTCCTTGACATGCCCCACTTTGCCACAGTTATCACATTTTCCATATTTACATCGTCCGATATGATGACGTCGACAATTGTCGCTCTTAGGTAGAATACCCATGTACCATTTTCCCTTTTTGGCATTGTTGTTGTTATTCGCCCGAGTACCCTTCTTGAGATTGGTAAACTTCCTCTTGTTCTCACCAGATGTCTCCACATGAGTCTCTTTTTTCTCCTCCGAGATTGAAAATTTTCCCAGTCTAACTGCTTCTTCAGTGAGCGCCACACTTAAGTCGATAGCATCGGTGATTGTTGGAGGCTTCGATGTGGTCACCATGCTCAGAATCTGAGGTGTCAATCCCTAGATGAAACGTTCGATCCTTTAAAACTCTGGTTCGACCAGGTATGGAACAACTCGCGATAAATCATGAAATCTCTGCACATACTCAGCTATCTTTGAGCCTTCCATTTTCAAGTTCCAGAATTTAGTTTCCAACTTCTGGATTTCCGCCCGAGAGCAATACTTCTTACGCATCAGCTCTTTCAGTTTGTCCCACATCAAAGCATACGCAACAGTCTCACCCAACATCTGAACCTGAAGGTTCCACCATGACAGAGCCCCATCTAGATACCGTCTAGAAATGTACGTTACTTGTTGCCTTGGAGTACAATTGCTCAAACGTAAAACATAATTCGTCTGCTCAACCCAACGCACAAAAGCTACGGCACCCCTAGTGCCGTCGAAATCCAGGGGCTTGCAGCCCAAGAACTGCTTGTAGGTGCAGCCTGCGACATAAGCAACATCATTTACATAAGTCATTAGCAAAGCACACTTGGAAATGTCCAAGAGATTTGTAATGTGTCTTAAGTGACTAAACATTACCGTTGGGTGGGTTATTTCCTGAGGTACCTCCGCTGCGTTCGAAGCGAAGTGCCTCGTGCTGTGCGATGGCATGTGAGATGCGCTCTTGTAACTCCGCCTTTGTCGTCGGCAGAGGGTTGTTGGTATCGGTGTTCCTTCGAGGCGACATCTTATAAGAAGAAGATCGGATAGGTCAGGTCTTATTTGTCAAGTAGGTAAATAGTCGTCTAAAGGTCCTATGTACATATACATATAGGCAACCATCATAGCAAGCAATTGATGTGTGTAAAATGCAACATATAAATTACATCAAATGAGGCATAAAACTAACCCTTTTTAAGTACTAATATTGGAAAAAGAGTGTTTTTGTCTTCCTTTTGTATTTTCAGGATTAAATGAGCTCAAAAACGCAAAAGAAGCAAAAAGACAGCTAAATCCAACATAAATACAAGGAAAGGAACATTAGTGGACTGCCCGACCCCTCAACGGCACCTTCTAAAGCAAAATAGAAAAGGCAGAAGGCTGAACACGCCCCGTGCTCAGCCAGCACGGGGGCGTGCCCAAGAAGCAGCAGAAAAGACAAATCTATAAAAGCTTCTATTGCCCATCACGGGGCCGTGCACAGCGGACACGGGGGCGTGTCGAAAGTACAGCAGGCGCATTTATTGTAATTGCGAATTACAATTAATGAGGAGAGAGAGTGTCAGACAGACACGGGGCCGTGCCCAGCGGACACGGGGCCGTGTCCAGCTCTCTGTTCAGCCTATAAATAGGAGTGCTTGGATTCATTTCATCTCATCCCTTGGCACACCACCTCTCTCACACTTCATCCACCACCCACCACCATCACAACACCATCATCCACCACCATCATCCATTGTCCATCATAGAGTGTGTGAGTCGTCTCGGGATCCAAGATTGATCGTAAGAGTTCTTGACAATCAAGGCCATGTTTGCCTAAGTCTCTTACATCACTTGGTGAAGACAAAGTGTCTAGTATAATACTTTTTATTTCTAATCTTTTGCACTTTTTATTTGGTTTTGTATTAATGACTTTAATAACTAGTTACTTATGTTGAAGGTGATCTTTCCTTATCGTTTGTCCGTGGTGTCTTGGCATTATTTTACTGTCTATATAAAATAAAGGATTTTCACCATTCATATCTCCACGGTCTATATGGAGGTATGTTGGCTACCTGGTCGGGGGTTAAGGGAACGGTTTGGTAAAGGTCTTGCCATTGTTCAGCGTTTAGAGGTCCTGCAATGGACCTGGGTCAAATTTAGTAGGACCTCCTTCAATGCTTCACGGTATTGGATGGCGGGGGTCCAAACTCTTTGATCCCCTCATAAGTTAACTACTATTAATACTATAACCCGGCTATTTAGGACTGTATCCCTGCTGACTCAGACTACTTAGCCGAGGGTAACGTCACCGCCAAAAGCGGGGCCTACCACAATACTGCATTAATAACTTAATTCATTATCTTCCAATAATCCACCCTTTTAGGATTGTATCCTTGCTGACTCAAACTACTGGGGTGAGGGTAACGTCACCTTCAAAAGAGGGGCCTACTACAATAACTAAGATAATCTCTTAATTATGTGCAAAAGTGCGGGAATAATCAAAGGTTATACTAGATACGAGTCGGAACCAAGTGATTCATCTTGTCTATCTGTTTTTATTTTTATTTTATTTTCAGCATTTTAGTTAGTTTTATTTTTCTTAGCTTAAAACATTTTTCTAAACTTTTATTTTGGTTAGACGTTGAGGATAAACCGGTATTAAAAGCTCTTGTGTCCTTGGACGACCTCGGTATCTTACCAACGCTATACTACACTCAACGATGGGTGCACTTGCCCATATGTGTGTTTAGTGTTAGTGAAATATCGTGTTTTATAAATTTAAAACTTGGCTAAAATAAGTGTTAAAGGGCTTAAAATATACACCTAATATATATAACACTTCACACGCATCAAGTTTTTGGCGCCGCTGCCGGGGACACAAGGATTTTAAGAAAGCTTAAAATCGACGGCCTAATCAGTTTTTCAAAACCTTTTTAAAACGCGCGCACTTTTTTCTGCATTTTAGTTTAGATTTGCATTTACAGTAACCTGTACACGGGGCCGTGTTCGCTGAACACGGGGCTGTGTCCAGCATTTTCTTAAAAACACCCAGTAACAGAACCTTGAACACGGGCCGTGCTCACTGAACACGCCCCGTGCTCAACGAAATCAGTAAATTTAATTAAAACGCCCAGATACAGATCCTGAACACGGGGCCGTGCTCACTGAACACGGGGCCGTGTCCAGCCTCTGTTTCCGTTTTTATTTTTGTTTTCTGATCTCGAGACTTAGTTGTGGTCTGCTGAGTGATTCTTATGGATCAATACTCAGGAGGTTACAACTACACCTATGATGAGGATGATTATAGGGGTAATTATTGCACTAATTGTCGTAATGCACGCTCGAGTCAAAATAATCACTCATATCAACCATCTAATTCATACACCTACTATGAGGAGCCCAGGTACGAGCCGTCAACTTCATACACATCCTATGAAGACCAAAGGTATGAACCTCCTCCGTCATACTCGTATTTTGATGAACCAAGGTATGAGCCTTCTTACTCATACTTTGAGGAACCAAGATATGAGCCACCACCTTCATATGCTTATTATGGGGAACCTTGGCGTGAACAACCCACCTCATATGAGTATTATGAAGAACAAAATTACGAACCTTATCCATCATATGCTTACAATGAAGAACAATGGTGCGAACCATCAACTTCATATGGGTATTATGAGGAACAAAGGGTCGAACAACCGGATTCAAGCTTAGAAAATAATGATTCTTTTTCTATAACCGAAGTGACCGATAGGATATTAGAACACATTAGAGTTATCGATCGATGTATAAAAGAAGCTCGAGCAAGGGAAGAGGAATCCCGCGCAAGAGAAGAACTAAAAAAGGAAGAGATAACTAAAAATGTTAAAATGGAAGACCAATTAAGTGAAAAACATACACATGAGTCAAACAACGAAAAAGGTGAGTCCGACAAAATTAAAATCCAAGAAGAGTCTAATTTTGAAGAAATTAATCTCTTGTCACCTTCTTTTGAAAACCATTGTTTAGTACCCACTCATGCTAAGTTTTTAAAAGAGTTAAACACTAACACTAAAATTGACGAAACGGTAAGTGTTAAGTTAACTAATGATCAGACTTCACTAATAAAAGAAGACCCATTTGAAATTAACATTACACCGGTTCCATGTTTCTTTCAAAATTCGTTTATTAGTAATGTCACCATCGATAAAGATCTTTGTGTTAACATAATGCCTAACTACATTTTCGAAAAATTAAGTATTAGTGATTTTTCTCCACTTCAAATACCCATTTTTCTATCCAATCGGAAAGTAATAAAATCAATCGGTATAGTTGAAGATGTCTTGGTTCAAACAAATCAAATGGTAATTCCGACCGACTTTGTCATCCTCGATGACGCTCCTTTAGTGTTGGGAAGACCATTTGTAAAAACTCACGAAGCTTTGAAAAACCGGAAGTTCAATAATCTACCTCTTCAATTAGGGGCATTTAAAAGAAGTGTCGATCTCGAACGATCAATGAAATATCCATTCGGCAATAATGACCCCCTAATTGAAGATGAAGATGAACCACCCGATACAAGTGAAGAGATTGAACACTTTGTTGAAGAAGAGGTCGCCATAGAACAAACTTTTAAAGTTCTTGATCGAAACGAGCAACCAAATAAGGAGTCTCCTAAAGACCCACCACTTGAGCTCAAAGAACTTCCAAAAGGTTTGGAATATGCTTTTCTAGACAAAGATGGTAAGTTACCTGTAATTATTTCATCTAAATTAGATAACTTAGAAAAAGAGAAATTGATTAATCTTTTGAAAAAACACAAAAACGCAATAGCTTGGAAACTTGTAGACATAAAAGGAATTAGTCCTTCTATGTGCACACACAAAATTTTGATGAATGATGACTACAAATCGGTCATACAACCACAACGTCGAGTAAATCCAAATGTTCAAGAAGTGGTTAAAAACGAAGTCATCATGTTACTTGACGCCGGACTTATCTATCCTATCTCCGATAGTCCTTGGGTAAGTCCCGTCCAAGTAGTTCCAAAGAAAGGAGGTATGACGGTAATAACTAACGAAAAGAATGAACTAATACCAACGAGAACCGTCACAGGATGGAGAGTATGTATAGATTATAGACGATTAAATGAAGCAACAAGAAAGGATCACGTTCCTTTACCCTTCATTGATCAAATGTTAGAAAGATTATCCGGTCATAAATTTTACTGTTTCTTGGATGGTTTTTCAGGTTACTTTCAAATCCCGATAGCGCCCGAAGACCAAGAAAAGACAACTTTCACATGTCCCTATGGAACTTTTGCTTATCGACGCATGCCGTTTGGTCTATGTAATGCCCCAGCAACATTCCAACGTTGCATGGTAGCTATTTTCCATGACATGATAGAAAAGACAATGGAAGTCTTCATGGACGACTTTTCTATCTTTGGGGATTCATATGACCAATGCCTCGATAATCTTGAACGAATGCTATCCCGATGTGAGGAAACTAACCTCGCCCTTAATTGGGAAAAATGCCATTTCATGGTAACGGAGGGAATAGTACTCGGTCACAAGATCTCAAGCGAAGGAATGGAGGTGGATCGAGCCAAAATAGATACCATTTCTAGATTACCACCTCCATCCTCCGTAAGAGCTATCAGAAGTTTCCTAGGGCATGCCGGATTTTATAGGCGGTTTATCAAAGACTTTTCAAAAATCTCAAGGCCTCTAACAAAATTACTTGAAAAAGATGCTCCTTTCATCTTTGACAAGGATTGCAATCAAGCATTTCTAACCCTAAAGGAAATGCTAGTCAATGCACCTATCATGATAGCGCCTGATTGGAAATTTCCTTTCGAAATCATGTGTGATGCCAGTGACTTTGCAGTTGGAGCTGTCTTGGGACAGAGAAAAGAAAAGCATTTCCACCCAATCTATTATGCTAGTAAAACACTTAACGATGCACAAGAAAATTACACAACAACTGAAAAAGAGTTACTAGCTGTGGTATTTGCTTTTGATAAATTTCGTTCTTATCTTGTTCTTTCTAAAACTATAGTCTATACAGACCATGCAGCCATTCGATATCTCTTCAAGAAGCAAGACGCAAAACCACGTTTGATTAGGTGGATTCTACTCCTCCAAGAGTTTGACATTGAAATCAAGGACAAAAGAGGAGCAGAAAATACCGCAGCAAATCATCTTTCACGCCTAGAAGACCCAGCTTTAGAGGCAACCAGGGACGAGCAAATCAACGAAAAATTTCCAACTGAATCCCTGGAAATGGTGGAATACAAGGAAGAACCATGGTACGCCGACTATGCTAACTACCTAGCTAGCGGTATAGTTGCAAAAGGATGGCCACATCATAAAAGAAAAAAATTCTTTGCCAATGTGAAACACTACTTTTGGGAAGATCCATATCTTTTCAAAATGTGTACCGACCAACTCGTCAGACGATGCGTACATGGTAGTGAAGCACGAAGAATTCTCCGCCATTGTCATGAAGGTCCATACGGAGGACATCATGGTGCTGCTAGTACCACACGAAAGGTATTCGATTCAGGATTTTATTGGCCAACCATTTACAAAGACGCTCAAAGTCTTGTAAAGACATGTGATGCTTGCTAAAGAACAGGTAATATTTCTTCCAAAAACGAAATGCCACAAAATGGCATTCTTGTTTGTGAAATATTTGATGTGTGGGGACTCGACTTTATGGGACCTTTCCCACCATCGAAAGGAAACAAATATATACTTGTGGCAGTAGATTACTTGTCTAAATGGGCAGAGGCCGAGGCACTTCCAACAAATGATGGAAGAGTCGTGGTAAGATTTCTGAAAAAATTATTCTCTCGTTTTGGCACACCTAAAGCTTTAATAAGTGATAGAGGTACCCATTTTTGCAACCATCAATTTGAAAAAATTTTAACAAGATATGGGGTCTATCGCCGGGTTTCGACAGCGTATCACCCTCAAACAAACGGACAAGCCGAAGTGACTAATAGAGGTTTAAAACGAATACTCGAAAAAACCGTAGGGTTAAATAAAAAGGAATGGGCTGATAAATTAGACGATGCTTTATGGGCTTTTCGAACTGCTTATAAAACAACAATAGGTACAACCCCATATAAGCTAGTTTATGGAAAAAGTTGTCATTTGCCAGTAGAAATTGCACACAAAGCCTACTGGGCAATCAAAAATGTAAACTTAGATTTAGAATTTGCTGGTAAAAATCGATTTTGTCAATTAAATGAATTAGACGAGCTTAGGAATTATGCATACTCAAACTCCGAGATTTATAAGGAAAGAATGAAAAATTTGCATGACAAACATATTAAACCTAATGAATTTTGGGTAGGGGATCTAGTTCTTTTGTTTAATTCACGATTTCGATTGTTTCCTGGTAAATTAAAGTCTAGGTGGTCAGGACCTTTTTCCATCACCCACATTTTTCCACACGGTGCAGTAGAAATTAAATCTCGAAATGGGCCACCATTTAAAGCCAATGGCCAACGGCTGAAACTCTATCAAGGACTTATTGAGGATGAGGAAGAAGAAATCTCGCTTCAAACCGTGGAAGAATAAAAGCATCATGCCTGGTAAGTTACGAACGATTGAGACGACAAAATAAAGCGGTAAGTTTTCTAACCATAGCTTATGGGAAAAGGGGGCACTCACACGCGCACTAAAAAAAAACTGCTCGGCACGAGGCCGTGTCCGCTGGACACGGGGCCGTGTTCGCGCTGCAGACGGGTTAAAACCCCTTTTTCAAAACAGTTTCGTCATTCCACACGCCCCGTTTCCCCACAAAACCTCTGGTTCTAGGCGATTTTTCGCGAAATTTCGACGTCTCCTATCGATCTAACAACGTCAAGGTATGATTCTATCACTCTTAGTAGTTAGATTAGTTACTTGCATGTAGTTAAAACACCACAAATTTGGGGAAAAATCTAGGGTTCTTGAAGTTCATCCGGATCGAACCTAAAATTTTTGCCTAAATCTGTTTGCATTTAGTTAGATTAGTGTTAAGGAAAGTAAATACACTAAGATTGTTCAAAGATTCACCTGATTTCTTACAAAAACCCCAAACCCTTGTTCTTGAACCGAAAAAAGATAAAATTGATAGGGTAAACGGGATATTTTGGGAAAAACGGTGTTTAGGGTTTCATTTTCGGGGGAAACCGCACCTATTGGACCAAAAATTTTCAAGTTTTCGAAACCGGGTCGAAAAATGAAGTTTTTGAGTAACAGACCTCTGGACACGGGGCCGTGTCCGCTGGGCACGGGGTCGTGTCCAGCCGGCTGTTTGTAGTTTCTTTAAAAATCTCATCGTTTCGTAAAATTTTTGGTGTATTCTTTCAGATGGCAAAGTTCACAAGGTTCAATGCAAGTGAGCTTGATGCAAGGGCAAGGTACGAGATACTTCAAACAAGACCCGAGGAGTACCCCAGGAGAGCTTGCACGGACCTGTTAACCTTGGTAAACCAGCTGAACCGATTCAACAACATCGTTACGGGACCACTAGCTGTTGCATTAAACACTAGGCTTCGGTCGGTGCATCAATGCACCATGGAGTTCTACAGTACCTTCAACTTCAATTCAAGGTGTGACCCATTCGACAATGAAGGGGTTGTATTTCGGTGTGGAGGGACAATGTACTCGATCTCCATGGCACAGTTTGGAGCCATAATAGGGCTATACCAAGAAGAGGAATCGGGGAACGAAGAGAATATCGGGGGATTACGAGACTTGGAGGGAAATGAAAGACAAGCCGCATGGGCTCAAATCGGTGAAGGAATCTACGACCCTCGCAGCACCAAGAGTACGAAGCTAAGGGATCCGCTCTATCGCTACATTCACAGGATCCTCACCTACTCTCTAAACCAACGTCACGACAGTAGCGGTGTTGTAGGGTTGAAAGATTTGGTTGTCCTCCACTGTATCCACAACCAAAAGCCTCTCGATGTTCCGTATCTCCTATTACGAAACATGCATCTCAACCGCCTTGCTCGCGCTCCAACGCCTATCTTCTTCGGGGTATGGGTGTACCGTCTTTTCAAGCATTACACGCAAATTCCAAGGTCCTTTGAAAGAAGCCCATGGTCGGGACGAGTTGACTACCACATTTGCCGAGCCATGAACTTACTTTATGAGGCGGAAGACGGAACAATCAGTTTCCAAAGAACGCAAGGCTATGCATGGAACCCACAGGAGGCCCTAGTTCTTCACGCACCACCTCCCCACCACCAGTATCCACCCCATGGTGATCCGGGTCAATCCTCCTCACAAGGAGGCGGTTTTCCTAATTTTCAAAGCTTACATGATCTTATGCAGGAAAACCTCATGTGTACCAGGAACGCCTACAACCTCGCCAACAATACTTACCACCGGGTCGGAGCTATTGAACGCAGCATCAACGATATACAAGACGATATCGGCAGCATCCGGGAGTACATGGCGGGGCATGGAGATGGAGGTGATAATAGCGATGAGGATATGGAGTAGAGGGTTTGGAGGAGTAGGAGCGGGTTGATGGTGAGCCCACATGTTTAAGTCCCTTTATCTATCGAACAATTGGTGGCCTGCGTGCCAGAAGTTGAACAATTTACTTTCCTTGCAACACTTTTATTTTCCGTTTTATTTTTCTTTTACTTTATGCTTGGAACAATTAACTATGGTAATTTAGGATGTTTGTGTTGCTTGGTGTGGTATTAAGTGATGAAACAGGTACAAACCAAGGATTGGGGTGCTAAGCCTCAGCACCTATAGGGCCAGGATGGAAAAACCGGAGGAAGAAACCTGTTTTCAGCCTTTCAGACTGTCCACACGGGGACGTGTCCAGCCAACACGCCCCCGTGCTCACCTCCCAGACCTGCTGTTTGGCTTCTGTCCTGCAGATTTTTGTCCGACACGTGGCCGTGTCCAGTAGACACGGGGCCGTGTCCACCTTCTGTAAGTTCTCGTTACTGGCACCTGAACACGGGGTAGTGCCCACTCAACACGGGGCCGTGTCCAGGCTACCAGTAACACAAATTTTTGCTTTTTAAACACTATTTTACACATCTAATCAACCTAAAAATTTATTTTTGGGACACATTGAGGACAATGTGTAATTTAAGTGTGGGGGGGATGCTAAAACCTTGAATTTTGCAAGTCCTAAATACAAGCCTTACACAAAACTCTATTGGAACCGCTAATCACCCCAAATTTTTTTTCAAAAATTTCATTTTTTTTCAAAAATTTCATTTTTTTTACTTGTCTAGGTTTAATTCGGGAAATTCAAGTTCTCAAAAAGGTTATATTTTTACGAATTTACAACCAATGGCGTAGTGATAAAAAGAACCAACATAAGGAAATTATGAAAAGGCATGGCAAACTTAGTTAAAATTTGATTATATATACTTGATCACATAAAAACCCATTCCCACAAAAGTGAGTTTTGAGCCTTTATTGAGCATACAAATTTACATCTTTAGGCTAAATGCTCATTTTTCGTTTCTTGTGTGAATAGCCACTTGGTTCTTACGACTCTAGAACTTGCCATGACGATACATTCCCGGTCCTTATCAACTTAAACCCGAGTAAGTAAATGATGGAGGCATTAGGACTAACCCTTTTTATTTTCTACACCATTATTTTTCTTTTTCTTTTACCACCTACCCAAAAATCCCCCTAGTTAACCCCTTTGAGCCTAAACCTTTTCATTTCATCACCCAAACCAAAAAAAAAAAAAAAACCCTTTTACCCACCAAACCCTTTTTATTTTTAACCCTTTGTTTTAGTAACAAGTTCGGTTTTTCGAAAAAAAAAAAATTTGTTGATGAAGCAAAAAGAAAATAAACAAACAAGTTTATCAAAAATAACTTTGTTTGAATAAAAGCTTCATCAAAATAAAAATAAGAAAATCTTACGAAAACCGACACTTGTTACGCTTTTCGCCATTTTTCTACTAACCACTACCCCAACCACCTACCTTTAACCCAAGCCTAACCCTTAATCCACAAAGTCCTCTTGATATTTACAAAGGTATAAAAGTTAAAAAGGAGGAGGATTGATCGCTTGGCAAGCCTATGGTAGGAATAAGTTCCATGCCGCTCTCGAGTGATTCACTAAAAATACACCTTCGGCCGAGTGTGAGTGATTTCTCCCGTGAGGTATGTGAACTTGTATATAAATGGAATTTTAAAAAGGCATGTTATGCCCAAATAAGTAATTTCTCCTATGAAACGTTCTAAATAAATCATTACGAATAGGAATGTAAATAAATATAAATAAAACCCAAAAAGATCTTGGATATCCCGACACTCTACGACAAACCCAAAACCTTCTCTTCTACCTATTCCATTTGGGAGTGTAAGCCACATATTAAAGAGTTTTGCTTGAGGACAAGCAAAAGTTCAAGTGTGGGGGTATTTGATGTGTGTAAAATGCAACATATAAATTACATCAAATGAGGCATAAAACTAACCATTTTTAAGTACTAATATTGGAAAAAGAGTGTTTTTTTCTTCCTTTTGTATTTTCAGGATTAAATGAGCTCAAAAACGCAAAAGAAGCAAAAAGACAGCTAAATCCAACATAAATACAAGGAAAGGAACATTAGTGGACTGCCCGACCCCTCAACGGCACCTTCCAAAGCAAAATAGAAAAGGCAGAAGGCTGAACACGCCCCGTGCTCAGCCAGCACGGGGGCGTGCCCAAGAAGCAGCAGAAAAGACAAATCCATAAAAGCTTCTATTGCCTATCACGGGGCCGTGCACAGCGGACACGGGGGCGTGTCGAAAGTACAGCAGGCGCATTTATTGTAATTGCGAATTACAATTAATGAGGAGAGAGAGTGTCAGACAGACACGGGGTCGTGCCCAGCGGACACGGGGCCGTGTCCAGCTCTCTGTTCAGCCTATAAATAGGAGTGCTTGGATTCATTTCATCTCATCCCTTGGCACACCACCTCTCTCACACTTCATCCACCACCCACCACCATCACAACACCATCATCCACCACCATCATCCATTGTCCATCATAGAGTGTGTGAGTCGTCTCGGGATCCAAGATTGATCGTAAGAGTTCTTGACAATCAAGGCCATGTTTGCCTAAGTCTCTTACATCACTTGGTGAAGACAAAGTGTCTAGTATAATACTTTTTATTTCTAATCTTTTGCACTTTTTATTTGGTTTTGTATTAATGACTTTAATAACTAGTTACTTATGTTGAAGGTGATCTTTCCTTATCGTTTGTCCGTGGTGTCTTGGCATTATTTTACTGTCTATATAAAATAAAGGATTTTCACCATTCATATCTCCACGGTCTATATGGAGGTATGTTGGCTACCTGGTCGGGGGTTAAGGGAACGGTTTGGTAAAGGTCTTGCCATTGTTCAGCGTTTAGAGGTCCTGCAATGGACCTGGGTCAAATTTAGTAGGACCTCCTTCAATGCTTCACGGTATTGGATGGCGGGGGTCCAAACTCTTTGATCCCCTCATAAGTTAACTACTATTAATACTATAACCCGGCTATTTAGGACTGTATCCCTGCTGACTCAGACTACTTAGCCGAGGGTAACGTCACCGCCAAAAGCGGGGCCTACCACAATACTGCATTAATAACTTAATTCATTATCTTCCAATAATCCACCCTTTTAGGATTGTATCCTTGCTGACTCAAACTACTGGGGTGAGGGTAACGTCACCTTCAAAAGAGGGGCCTACTACAATAACTAAGATAATCTCTTAATTATGTGCAAAAGTGCGGGAATAATCAAAGGTTATACTAGATACGAGTCGGAACCAAGTGATTCATCTTGTCTATCTGTTTTTATTTTTATTTTATTTTCAGCATTTTAGTTAGTTTTATTTTTCTTAGCTTAAAACATTTTTCTAAACTTTTATTTTGGTTAGACGTTGAGGATAAACCGGTATTAAAAGCTCTTGTGTCCTTGGACGACCTCGGTATCTTACCAACGCTATACTACACTCAACGATGGGTGCACTTGCCCATATGTGTGTTTAGTGTTAGTGAAATATCGTGTTTTATAAATTTAAAACTTGGCTAAAATAAGTGTTAAAGGGCTTAAAATATACACCTAATATATATAACACTTCACACGCATCACAATCAAGCAACAACATAAGCTTAACATACCATATAAATCGACAAAGTGTTTAGTGAGAACATGACGATTGAGATTTCATTAATTTTCGACGACAGTTACATTGTTTACAAAGTGTATCGCATCAAAAGTGACACAAGGTCACACTACCCTTGTCCAATAAGTTTGTCAATATACCAAAAATCACGTGGCCAAAAGTGGTCTTCAAAGTCTTCACAATCTCGGCTCAATAGTAGTGCCTTTATTAAAAGTAATGCAACTGCATAAGACCAAGAACCTACTGTATTGATGGCGGAGGTGGAGGAGGAAAGAAAAGCTAAATGCGAACATGTGCGAGCTCCTCCTCGAGCTCGTATACATGGCGAAGTAAGTAACTGATCTGCTGCTCGATAGTAAGGAAACGAGCATCAAAACCTGGAGAAAGTGTAAGAGCAGCAGGTGGGTGTGCAAAAAGGGGATGATGATGAATGTGGGGGGAAAAAAAGTAGACCGATAGGGACAAGGTGGAGGTCGTGGTGTCAACTCAAGCTTCAAAACTCTACGACTCAAAAGCACGAACTGTAGCTAAAGTGACAGGAGCAACTCATCCTGAGTGTAGCCTCCATAATGTGAGGGATGATAGGGGTCTGAATTCGGCATAGTGTATTGGAGGAACCATCGGAATGGCTTGTCTAGCGGTGAAGAAGGGGAGGGAGCAAATGGTGCAGCCTGAGGGATCTGTGGAAAAGCTGTTGAAGCAAAAGGATCGTCACGCGGGTGCTGACCTGAAGTACCTTCCCCCGGACGGGGTGCAAGGATGTCCTGAAGGAAAACAATTGGAAAATTAGTGCGATGGACATCAACTCTACAGGAGGGAGAGGAGCAACATCAGCGGGTGCGGGTGGAGGAATAAATGGCTCGACAAAACGAAGATCAACAGGTGCAGGTACTGGGTCGGGAATAAGGAGTGCAATATCTGGTAATTCAAATGGAACATGGTCAGGATCAGGAATCGGCTCAAGATCAATAGGTGCAACATCAGGCTGACCCAAAAGGAATAGGAGCTAGCTCAGGAGCAGGCTCTGGATCGTGTGGAGGTGTGGGATCTCGAGCAGGTGATAGTGCGGCAGACATAGCGGTGTCGTCGTCTGAGTCAGTAGCAAAAAGCTGCAATCCGGCCTTCTGTAAAGCTGAAGATGTCACAGACTCAAAGGAGTCTGAAATCGAGTGCAGATTGGAATCAGAAGGTACCTCAATGGCAGGAATCTCAGGAGATGGGACAACAACAACATCCTCATCTATCTTTCCATCACCCTGGGTGTCAACTGGAAGGTCGTCTACAAAAAAAATCGACATCGACCTCGACAAGTCATCGATAAGCCAAACCTCGGGAGGAATGACCATAGGAGGTACGACATCGAGGATCGGATCCACAATGTGCTCGCCATCGGGATGACTAATGATGAGGTGATCATGGACTAGAACAGGGGTGACAAAAGGATCCTCGTCAGGGAAACCATCAGTAAGGGTAAATCATCGCCAAAGTTTGGTAGCGCGAACGGCTAGAAGTCGTCCTCGTGCTCGGATAGCATGTCAGGATTACTCTTAGTGTCTGACGTATATATCTCTGGCGCGACATAACTTCGTCGTCTGAGGCGACTGCCTTCGGGTCGCGGGCATCCGACAACCCACTCTCTGAGGATGACATGTGTGCCTGTAACGTTGTAATCCTAACATATGTACATATAGTAACCACTATCACTCAGTATATGCTTACAAAGGAAATTTATCATGTAATCATGTATTCACGTTATCCTTCATGAAACCTTTCTATCCTTCCTAGTCTACCCCATGCAGACTAGACCACCAATGCGACCCTGCATTGTGTTTCCTTGCCTTTCCTTTGTAAAAATGTTTGTTCCATGGATCTGGGCGTTTTGTGTATGCAATGAAAACATGTTGTAAAAGTATTTTTGTGAGAGCCTGTTGGGATTGAACCCTACCAGAGGAACAGATAATGTAAAGCCAAAACCAGGTCACAACAGTGGATTCACAATAAGCAGCAGTTTACACTTTGTCTCTCCCCTTGAAAGTGATTTATAACAACTGATGGTCTCTATCCACTGTCCATATACAACTGCTGCTGCCCTTTCAACTGCTGAACAAAACCCTGAAGTATCCAACACTGCTGGTCCTATCTACTGATGATAAAGCACTGCCCAGTCAAGGACTGATCAACCTTGAGTAAAGCACTGACATAAAGGGAGAGCAGCTGTTTAGTGAATTATTTGTTTTATGTATAGTCAGTGGTTAGGTTAGCAGTGTTTGTGTAAGGACAGTAGATACAGGTTGTTAGGCTGTTAGACGTCGCTTTCTTGGTGACGTCAGCTGAGATACCTCAGTGGTTTGGTTTGCCTATAAATGTAACAGTACCCCCTGTACTGTTACATTTGATTGACTGAGCGAGTTCTTCTCCTCATGTCTAATCCTTTCATCTTGTGTGCAAACCAACCTTGGGGCATCAGGCTGAGGGGGAGTTTAGTTTGTAAGCATATCTGTAATCTTTTGCTTTGATTTGTAAATCCTTTGACTCTATGAGAAGCAATTGTTTATCAAACTATTTTCTCCTTTGATTGTGTTTACAAAGTTTGTTTTCATTTCCGCTGCACTTTACATGTTTTCATATTCACAAATTGTTCAAAACATACAAACAAACACAATCATGAGAGCCTCCGATCCTAACAATTGGTATCAAATCCTGGACAGTCAAAATCGATCTAACAATCAATTTGACATAACAGTTTGGCTCAAAATTCATTGATACTAAGGTTGGTTGTATTTAGTTGAAAAACAGAGTACTGAGTAAATCATGTTCAAAGTGGTTAATCAAAAACTCTGTAAATCAACCAAGATGTCATATGACACACAAATTTCACACAACAAGTGAATTCATGCACAAGTCACTCATAGTTTTCAGATCTGAAAACATATCTGTTATGTTTTCAAAATTGATTTCAATTGCTGTTATGAAAATTGTGATGTCACCTTATTAAAATGCTAAAGTATGAACCTCAGATTAACAAAAACCTATGTTCATAAAACATTAGCGTTCTTGTTAACTTAAAAAGAGGGGAATTAAAACTTTAGTCATTCAAATCTTATGTGTTGAAAACAGGTTGAGTTCCTCAAAAGGACAAAATCAACTATGTTAAAATACATTGAGGAAATTCTCAAAAACTCAGAAGGGTGTCTAACTCAAAACTTTTGAAGTCAAAAGAAAAGAGAATAAACATAAAACACTTATGAGTCAAAGTTTAGGGTAATAATGGTCATTAAGCAATTATGTGCATTCATCTGTTCAGGAAAAGGTTTTGATTCCAATGAATGAACTCCAAAGAGGACTAGACAAATGTTCAAAAATTCATCCATGTGTCCTCATGTTTGCAATCAACTGACAAGGAAAATGGTACCAAACAGTGGTCAAAATGTATCCACAAGTTTCCTACCACTGTTGTCAAACCACTGACCATTTTCAAAAACTTGTGTATGATGTGATTATATACTCTATTGATATTATACCAGATCCTTTTTTATACTATTCTTAGAAAATCCTTTAACCATTTTTTTTTGTGTTCAAAGGATTTTCTCGAATAACCAGGATATATTATTCATTTTTTTTGGAATAATGTATTTGGAACTTATGCTTGTTTTTGTTGGCAATAGTTTCAGCTCCTGTCAGGATGTAATACCTTATTTTTGATGGTATTATTGTCCTCATAAATGGGTCAAAAGGAAATGGTACATATGTCATGATCATGTCATACTCAGGTTTGCTCCTAAATTTTTATCAAAGGTTGATTGCAAACTGTGCTTGAATTACTAGGGTACTCATGTTTTAATTGAATATTAAACAAAAATGAGTTGCCTTAGCAAAAAGTTTTCATCATTTGGGGTAATAAACCACTGTCTTTCAAAATTGACATGTGGCAAAACCTTGAATGAAAATCTTCAAAACTGTTGCTGAAACACCTGTCCTTCAGATCTGTACCATTTACCCTAACCACTGTTTTGTTCCAACGTCTGATCTCTAAACACTGTCCACTGCTGAAAGTTAACCACTGATCTCTCATTTTCTTGAAAAGCACTGATGTTCAAAATCAGTGTCTTATCCACTGATATGCTATCCACTGATAGTAAAAGTCATCCACTGCCCAAAATTTTTACCGTTGTAACCACTGATGCTTGATACGTCAGTGGCTCTTAAAATAACTGTCTCCATACTTCATCCATTTCATCAGTGTTTGACACGTGGTCAGTTTTTAGCCCTCAGATCATAATAACCGCTGCCACATCAGCGATCATTTTTTTTTCTCCCTAAATAAAACCCTGCCCTAAACCCCAAACAGGGTTTTACACTGTCGAATTGAATTCCAAAATTCTCTTCTCAAAGCAGTTTCCAACCCTTCTTCTCAAAATCTTCAAAAACGTTCTTCGTTCTTCTCTGCAAAAATGACAAAATCAAAGTCAAAATCAAAATCAAAACCTAAATCACCACCACCTTCAAAAGAGGTCGCTCAGACGACCGAAGAACCCATCAAGATACCATACAAACAATCTCACAACTATTTGGGTTTACTCACAAAACCCACAAACAACCATGCCTTCGATTCCATTCTCGACACCATATCTTCATCAAAGTACAAAACTTTGTTGACAGTAGACACCCCCATATATCTGCAAACCCAGAGAGAGTTCTGGAAAAATGCTACGCTTGAAAAACAAGATGATAAAGTAGTAGCCATTAACTCCTCGATACAGGGTACGGCGATTCAAATCACTCCGCAATCACTATCAGAAATCTTCAAACTCGATGATCAAAAAGGTAAAGCTTCCTTTGACAAAAACGAGTTAAAAGCTGATTTTCTGAAGAGGGGCTATGCAGAACAGTCAAAGGTAGATACCCTACAAAAGGGTTATTTTCCATCTGCACCCAGATTTTTATTTCACACACTTCTGATGTGTGCTTCGAATAAAACAACATCTTTTAACGAAATACCATTAAAAATTCAATGCCTGGGTTACGCTATTTTGAATAATAAGGACTACAACTACTCCCAGGAGATTTTCAATGACATGGTGAAAAACGTTGAAAGTAAAGCATTTTTGTTGTTTCCAAGATTTTTGAGTTATTATTTTCTACAAAAATTTGATAAGAAAAATGAAGATTTGCTTAAACAAGGTGTCTATTTTCAAATAAAAAGCTTAACAAAAGAAACATTTTCAAGGATGATGGCACCTATAAAAACAAAAGCAGAAGTGCCTGAGCAGAATTTAGCAGTTACAACTGCTCCTCAGACATCTGCTGCTGAGCCCACTGCTCCAGGTGATCAAAGCAGCACAACCACTGCTTTGAAACCCACACCTGACATCACCAAAAAGACCAAAAGAAAAACATCCAGAAAACCCACCAAACCCAAAACAAAGGCAACTATGGAAGATGAGATCCCAGAGGAAATGCTTGTGACAACACAAAAGTCACCACAAACCACTGCTGCTACTTCCTCACAGCAGTTGGAAGAAAGATCTCAACCCATGCCTAAAACTCCTCCTGCATCCTCACAAAAGGATCAGGTTGTAAGCACAGGGACACCACAATATGAAGCTCTGAATCCACTCGGATCCATCTTCCTCAGTCCTGATCCCAAGGACATGTCTCTTTCAACTCTCATCCCCTCACCAATAATAATGCCACAATCCATGCTACCTTTGTTGCATGCAGCTGCTATAGCTCAGACACAAACCAGTTCCTCTATCACCTGTCACTGAGAGTATACCCCCACAGGTGACTGGGTCTGATGCTACTACTCCTGCTATCCCAGCAACAATTGAGGAGGTTACACCCCCTGACTTACAAGTAACTCTCGGTGGTAGTTCAAGTGGAGCAGAAACTACAACTGGTGGATCAACAGGTCTCCAGTTGGCCAGTTGTTTCATAAATCAGACTCCCTTGAAGGCAATTTCTTCCATGGTAACTTCGGTAACCACCAGTGAGTTGGATCTAACCACTGGTACCATCAAAGGTTTATCGAATGCTGAAGAAAGAAGTCCCCAGTACCAAGAACAAGGGGCATCAATGGGTGATTTTTGGGACTCTGTTCCTAAGTCACACATTGATATAACCACTGCTGGTGGGGATTCAGATGATCCCAGTAAAATGGGTGATGATTCAAGATATCAGGAATTGACGGGCAGAGTGGAAAAACTTGAAGAATCAGTTTCTGAAATAAAGGAGATGGTGCAAGAGATTTTAAAAGCTCAGAAAGCACAATCCAATGCTGTTCCTGCTCAAGCACCTGCTCCACAACAAGCACCAGCTGCAAATGAGCTTTGGAATATTTTCCAACCCATGCTTGAAAAACAGCAACAAATGGCTGATCAAAAGCATGCTATTCAAGTACAAATGCTGACCAACATGGTGGAATCAAGGTTCAAGGACGCTCAAGCAGATATCAAGGCTATTAAGGCCAGTATTCAAACTACCACTGGCAAGACTCCTTCAACTTTACTATTCTTTGATGACCCCCTTGCAGATAATGCCAAAAAGGGGGAGATAATGAAGCAAATGAAGAAGAAGGGAATAGAACATGGCCTTCATATTGAGCCTGAAAAAGAAAAAGAAAAAGAAAAAGAAAAGCAGGTCTCAAAATCTGTTAGTCAAACAGCTGATACACCAGTAGTTACAAAAACTGCTGTCAGTAGCCAAACAGCTGCCATGTCATCAACACACACCACTCTACCACATACCACCACAACTGCTACTCTACCACCATCATCTACAATCACACCATCATCACTGCCTCCTGCCATAAAGCAGAAGACAGCAGATGTTACAACATCTGCTGTAATGACAACAGTGATTGAAACACCAGTTGTTTCAACCACTGTCAGTCAATCACTGTCACAAACCACTGCTATCCAATCTCAAACCACTGATCCTCCCAAAACATCATCTGCCCCTTCTTCATTAAAAAGGAGAAGGAATCTCATATCAAATGATGATTCACCACCATCAAAAACTACCTCACCACTTCCATCCCCTACTCAAAAGCAGAAGACAACTGCTGACATATCAGCAGTTGTAATGACAACAGATGTTGAGACACCAGTTGTTTCAACAGCTGTTAGTTAGTCATCCACCACTGCTCTCACCCTTTCTACATCACAACCAAAGCTCTTCAATAGAAAAAGAAAGCCAATCCCTGCCGATGAGGGTATACATGATCCTAATGCTGCACAACATCCACTGGAGGTTGAAGCTATCAAAAATGAGATGAGGCAATTCTATACAGAAGAAGATCCTTCAAAAAGAAGATTCTCCTCACTCATAGGCTACATGCCACCAGATGATATGGATGACTACCTCAAAATCAAGGCAAGGCAAGCTAAACTAAGAGCTAAATTTGAAAGTGAACGTGACCGATTAAGCGAAGATGGCATTGCTAAAAGACTGGAGTTCTACTTCATAAAAGTAAAGCAGATAGAAGAATTTGCACAAGACCTAAACAAAGAAAAGGCTGAACAAAGGAAAAAGTTAAGAAAACAATATCTAGCCTACATCATAAAAGAAAAATTCTATCCTGCTGAAGAACAACAGTTCGAAGAATGGCCAATAATCGCTCTAAAGCATGAAGCAGAAAGGATTGAGAAAATCAAGAATGATCCTACAAAGAAGAAGAATGCTCCAAACTGGAGCAAATACAAAAAGCTCATTGCTGACCTAACTGCTGAGTATAAAAGAAAGAAAAAGGAGCTGGTGGATGCGAAAATGGATACTGCTGAAGCCATATCAAAATGGTCAAAACAGCAGACCGATGAAGCTTATGAAAGGCTAAAGAAAAGAAAGATAACTGTTTCAAGCACCTCAAAGAAGCGAGAACATATGATGAAGCTTGAACAGAAAATTGAAAACCTCATGACAATGTTAAAATCAGCAGACAGTTCTACTCTTGTGTCAAACCAAGTTGAAGGCAAACAGCTGACTGAAGAAGAGGTAATAGAAAAAGAAGCAGAGTATCTCAAGGGCGCCATCTTAAAAATGGGTCTGAATAAAGACAGCTCATCAAAGCTTCAAAACCTTTTTAAGAAGGTATTAAACAAACCTGCGTCTCCAAACACTGCAAAAGACAAGACAGAAGTTGAAAGACAAGAACTTATTGAACAAGAAACTGCAGAAGATATAGCTGCAGCAGACAAAGTCATTGAAGAAGCTTTCAAAAGAATGTCTGAAAGTCTGCAGGTGTTTTCAAGGCCATCATCCCTCAACTCATCTGCAAATAAGTCTCTCCCAAGAAACCCACTTGGCTTAAAAATACTAAAGTGGATGTCTGATCAAAAGACTCACGTATTGACCCTGGTCAGAGCCAATGGCCAAGTGAAGTATATATCAAGGAAAGAAGCGCTAGGCCTTAGTGTTCAAGATTTGCAGGATCTCCTTAAACTTACACTGTGCAGGGATGAAGATGATATAAGTTCCAGAGACTTTGAAGCAGATTTTAAAAGAGAAGCAAATGAACTTTTGATGAAGAATAAAGATCCAGAATAAAGACAGGTTTTGGCATTATCTGTTCCAGGGGGAGATTGTTGGGATTGAACCCTACCAGAGGAACAGATAATGTAAAGCCAAAACCAGGTCACAATAGTGGATTCACAAGAAGCAGCAGTTTACACTTTGTCTCTCCCCTTGAAAGTGATTTATAACAACTGATGGTCTCTATCCACTGTCCATATACAACTGCTGCTGCCATTTCAACTGCTGAACAAAACCCTGAAGTATCCAACACTGCTGGTCCTATCTACTGATGATAAAGCACTGCCCAGTCAAGGACTGATCAACCTTGAGTAAAGCACTGACATAAAGGGAGAGCAGCTGTTTAGTGAATTATTTGTTTTATGTATAGTCAGTGGTTAGGTTAGCAGTGTTTGTGTAAGGACAGTAGATACAGGTTGTTAGGCTGTTAGACGTCGCTTTCTTGGTGACGTCAGCTGAGATACCTCAGTGGTTTGGTTTGCCTATAAATGTAACAGTACCCTGTACTGTTACATTTGATTGACTGAGCGAGTTCTTCTCCTCATGTCTAATCCTTTCATCTTGTGTGCAAACCAACCTTGGGGCATCAGGCTGAGGGGGAGTTTAGTTTGTAAGCATATCTGTAATCTTTTGCTTTGATTTGTAAATCCTTTGACTCTATGAGAAGCAATTGTTTATCAAACTATTTTCTCCTTTGATTGTGTTTACAAAGTTTGTTTTCATTTCCGCTGCACTTTACATGTTTTCATATTCACAAATTGTTCAAAACATACAAACAAACACAATCATGAGAGCCTCCGATCCTAACAGAGCCCTAATGATTTTAGTCTAGACTCGAGAAAGAATCCTAGTTCGCTACAATCGAAGCTCTGATACCAAACTGTCAAACCCTGACTTTTGCGGAAGCGTGATTTGGTATGACTTGCTTAATATCATTGCATTCAACCATGACAAACATCTATATGATAAAACCATGATGTTCATCCATATTTTAAGTTTCAAAACATTACAATCGTCATTGTGTAACCACAAACCAAGACTTCAAATTCAAGTACATAACAACCCAAGTTTTAAGTTCCAATCTGGACTTAACAAAAGACACTACCAAAAGCTTGGCTTTGAATTATGTATCTTATCCAAGATAAGATGCACACTCCAAACCCTTCGACACTGGATGACATCTTTTATTCGAAGACACAACTTGACCTCTTGAACGCCCGCCAAATCCATAATTAATTTCCTGAAATACATGTAGTTTGAAAACATCAACAAAAGTTGAGCGAGTTCATGTGTTTTGTATATGTGAACGGACATCCTTGAAAACATTTGTAAGTATGTATGTATGTACTTGTAAACCGGTATGAAAGCAACAAGGAAACAGATAAATTAATGTGTAGCTAATACATTAATACAGGTGAAATGGTGCAGGAAGGCTCAAACCGAGCAGATTTTGTACCGGGTCATCCGGCGGGAACGACATAGTCACCTCATGGGCCAAACCCCGGTCCACATGGGTGTGGGCTCGCTACACCCAAATAGATCTGTCACTCTTGTCCCTCGGTCCTACTACGAGGATTAATGGTCTTAAGCGTTGTACCCACCTCTCACATGATCAAGCAGTACATTTCCTTAGCTAACCATACCAAATGTAATCGTATATAAACAGTTTGTAACATGTACTTCACCCCCGAAGTTATAAAACCAAAAATAGTTAAAAGAAAAGGGGGACATGAACTCACAGTTTTGCGTTCTTCGTATCCAATGTAACTCAAAGCTTCCTCTAGATCGCACGACTACCTACATGTGTACTATGCTTCATTAGACGGGTGGGTCGTGCCTTGACCTTGGTCTTAGTTAGTATTTTTGAGTTACGTTTCTTCATGTCATCAATGTTATTCCAAGTATATAATTATTTGTTAAAATAGTAAATATTTTAACTTAAATTATATTTATTAAATTTTGGAATATTAGTTAAAATAATATATTTTAACTTGAAACATAAGTGTATTTGTACATGTATAACTTCCCAAGGATGGGTGTATTCATACTCGTATCCTTAACCTTGCGTATTTTTTACAAGTATCAGTGGCGTATTCTGGTGTATATCTATACGTACGAGAATACGTATTTTTATTGTGTTTATTAAGTATCTTATACTTAATTTTTGTGTAAACTTTTCCATAATAACATTTCTAACAGAAATCCATCAAGATATTTCCCAAAATATATTTTAAGAAATATTACTTAGAAAAATTATTTATAATTTTATCCTTGGCAAAAATATTTATAAATTTCATATAAGTCTCAAAAATAATATATTTTCAAGTCTAACTTAGAAAATATATATAATTCTAATTTTCACCCAAAAATAATATATCTTCTAATAATTCCAAAAATAATATATTTTCTCCTTGTAAAAAATATAATATATTTTGTAATAATAGTAAAAATCATGTTTTTGTTCTCTTGGTGTCCAAAATATTAATTACCAAAATATACTTATGAATTAAATTCCGTAATATTTTTGCGAGTTATATTCTTTGTTTGGTTTCTTCCAATATTTTGGATATAATTTGTGTATTTAATTCTTGGAATTTTGGGTAATATTTTGGATTGTAATTTCTTGGTATTTTGGTGAGTTATATTATTTCAAGTCCTAAAATAATATTACTAATACACATAATATACAAATAATCACACACAAGGTGACATCTAAATATATATTTCCTAAATACATATTTAGTCACTTTTATTTACAAAAACCAACCTCCAATGTTTATAATTTTTGTAACAAAAATTATGGCAAACTTTATATGAAAATACATGGTTTAAAATATACTTGTAAATATTTGTTACAAAACTATTTTTCTAAGTGTTTAATTTTTAGAAAAATTTTGCCATAGTTTCCCCTTAAAATGGAGGTTTTCAT
>JARYGA010034337.1:0-40224 GCA_030545235.1 Helianthus tuberosus | reverse complement strand
TGACAAATATAATATGACACTTAATCCTTCAAAATGTCACTTTGGTGTTAAAGCAGGTAAATTCTTAGGGTATATGGTGACAAAGAGAGGCATTGAAGCCAGTCCAGAACAAATCAAAGCTATAGTGAACATCAAGTCCCCTGCCAATGCTAAGGATGTTCAGAGGTTAACAGGCAGGATTGCAGCTTTAAACAGATTCATATCCAAATCCTCAGAAAAGTGCAAGGAATTCTATGATATCCTAAGGAAGAACAAGAAATTCGAGTGGACTGAGAAGCATGAAAGTGCCTTAAGAGCTCTTAAGGATTACCTATCCTCGGCCCCGACCTTGATGAAACCAGAAAAAGGAGATGTGTTATCCTTATATCTTGCGGTATCCTCAAAAGCAGTAAGTGCCGTCCTTGTTAAGGATCACGAAGGTACACAACATCCTGTCTATTATGTAAGTAAGAGTTTACTTGATGCTGAATCCAGGTATTCACACTTAGAAAAACTTATCCTTGCATTAATTATGGCATCTACTAAATTGAGACATTATTTTGAAACTCATGCCATTATCGTCAAAACTAATTTTCCAATTAAGAATGTCCTCAGGAAACCTGAAATGTCAGGAAGGATGGCTAAGTGGGCAGTGAAGCTTAGTGCATATGATATAAGATATGAGCCCAGGACAACCATTAAATCCCAAGCATTAGCCGACTTTGTGGCAGATTTCAGTAGTGATTTGCAAAAGGAAGCTGAGTTAGAAGTCCAGCAGCTGGAGGAGACCAAGGATCCTTGGATACTCTATACTGATGGATCCTCAAATGTCAAAGGAACAGGGCTTGGAATACTACTAAAATCGCCACAGGGGGACATAATACCCCACTCTATAGCTTGTGAGTTCCAAACCACTAACAATGAGGCTGAATATGAAGCCTTGATAGCTGGCTTGCAAATTGCTAAGCATATGAGGATCAGGTATCTTGAGGTACATGTAGATTCTTTGTTAATCACTAATCACTTTAATGGATCCTATGCTGTTAAAGGTGAAAAGCTAACCAAATATTTGGAGATAGTCAAAGAATTGGCACTCTCTTTTGTTTCCTTTAGTTTGACACAGGTACTAAGCGAAGAAAATACAGAAGCTGACACATTGGCTAATTTAGGATCATCTTTGAAGATCCCGGAGGATATAAGTATCCCCATTATCCATATCCTGGCTCCTGCCATTGAGGATCACGTGGCTATGGAAATAGGAGAGGATTCTACAATTATCCCTAGTGAGGATACTCAAACTCATTCAGGATCGTGGATCCTCCCAATCATGAGATACTTACAACATGGAGAGATTCCTACAGGAGAAAACCCTAGGGCTTTCAAAACTAAGGTATCTCAATTCACAATTTTAAATAATATGTTGTATAAACGATCTCTTACAGGACCATATTTAAGATGCATTGAGGATCCTGAAATCCAAGAAGTTTTAAAAGACTTCCATGAAGGAGATTGTGGAAACCACACTGGGGGTAGGGCATTATTCTCAAGGATCCTGAGGACAGGATACTATTGGCCAACTATGAAGAGAGATGCTGTGGAGTATGCTAAGAAATGTGATCCTTGTTAGAGACACAGCAATATCCTTCATCAACCAGCAGAATTATTGCATCCTATATCCTCCACTTGGCCATTTATGAGATGGGGTGTGGAGATAGTTGGTAAGCTCCCTAAGGCACCTGGTGGAAAAGTGTTCATGCTTGCTATGACTGATTAGTTCTCCAAGTGGATAGAGGCTGAAGCTTTTGCCCAAGTCAGAGAAAAGGAAGTTATATCCTTCATTAAAAGAAATATTATAACTAGATTCGGTATTCCTTCTGAAATTATATGTGATAATGGTTCCCAATTCATTGGGGGCAGAACTACTAGCTTTTGTGACAGCTGGGGGATTAAGATGATAACATCAACACCAGTCCACCCACAAGCTAATGGTTAGGCAGAATCCTCCAACAAGATCATCATCAACAATTTGAAGAAGAAGCTTGGATCCAAGAAAGGGAAATGGGCAGAAGAACTACCTTATGTGCTTTGGGCTGATAGGACAACTCCTAAGAATGCTACAGGCCAAACTCCATTCTCTTTGGTATTTGGGGCAGAATCGGTGATCCCTACAGAAATGGTGGTTCCAACTGCTAGAACAAGTATTCGTGATCCTGAGGAAAATGATGAGAACTTGGTTCAAGACCTGGATACTATAGAAGAAATCAGAGATTTGGCTAGGATAAGGATGGCCAGTTATCAGCAAAGAACGGCTGGAGCCTACAACAAAAATGTCAGGATCAGGAAATTCCAAGTTGGTGATATGGTACTAAGGAAAGCATTTCAGAATACCACCAATCCTGCTGATGGAAAGTTGGCACCAAAATGGGAAGGACCTTACTTGATTGAAGCTGAAGCAGGAAAGGGGGCATATCGATTGCTAACAATGGAAGGTGATTTGCTACCTAGAGCCTGGAATGCTATCCATTTGAAGAAATACTTCATGTGATAAGGATCCATGATCCTCATATGATAAGTATCCTTAAAGGATCCTTAGAGCACAGATGATCCTTATTTTGGTAACATTCTAATCTCAAACTATTTCGTTCTCTTATTTTCTCATATAAGGATAAGGATCCTGCATCCTTTATCCACCTTTCAAGTGATTCTGAGTTTTGAAGGTTCAGGTATCCTTAGCGAAAGGATGGTTATCTACAAAAGCAACCAGTTACTTGGGTTTGACCCCAGTTATTTGGGCTTGACCCCAGTTCTGCCAGTAGCGCATGATGATCCTGGTATAGTTCATCGCAGTGGGACCAGTACTCGTTTTAGGGGCTGATAATTCCATTCTACTGGCTATACCTAGGATCCTACGTATAATGGTAGACGTACCATACATCCATTCTTAAGGTTTCTAACGTTTTCACGTTAGCTAAGGTTTTGGCATTTTCATGCCACTAAGTTTGGATAGTCGCCAGTTAGGGCCATACTCCAGTTCACACATGATCCTTGGGCTTGTCCCCAGTTATTCTTGGGCTTGTCCCCAGTTATCCATGGGCTTGTCCCCAGTTATCCTTCGGGCTTGTCCCCAGTTGCTAACTTTTATCTTATAATGGCTTAGTCCCAAGTTATGTTCTATTTCAGGTCTTCGAAATTAAACAACCAAGGATCCTTGATCCTTACTTCTTAGTAAGGTTTGTCCTATAGTTATCCTAGTTACAGTATTAAGGGTTAGGATCCTAACTTGGATCCCCAGGTATGATCCTTAACTATTTTGATTTTATTCATTGATTATTTGAATAACCCTTATACTTTGACAACTGAACTCATGATCCTTAAAATATACCACTTTTTGGAATTTTTCAACTATAGGATATTTGATCCTGGATCATATCCTAAATATTTTCTTTATCTAATTTGTTCAACTTTTCTTACTCAGACAAGTGTACATCAAAACAATTGAAAATTAAAAGGACAAACAAGGATAACAACACAAGATAAGCCAAAAAAGATTAAAGTTATTTTATTAACAAAGGTTTAACCGTCAAAGGTTGTCAAAATTGCCAACCCACGTTTCTACCAGCAAAACGTGGCCCGTCCACATGGGTTGGCAATGGGTGTCCATTGTTTATGCGGTTATAGCAAGTGCAGGAAATCAAAGGCGGCAGGATCACAATGGCTTCATCCCCCAAACAGAGGATCCCTCCACCATTTGTATCCTACCTATTATCCAAAGGATCCTAGATCCTTAATCCTAAAACTATTGTTCAAATACAGACCATCATTCTTTTAAAACAGCACAACCACAAAACAAACTACTACCGAATTTAAAAAACTTGGGCTTCGGCTACGTCTAGAAATGTCCATCATTGCCCAATCGTGCAGCCTACACCTTCGCTGCATCTTCATCCCCTCCAGGTTCGGTATCCTTCACCTGATCCTTCGCACTGCCTCCAGCCTCGATCGCCAAAACCTCCTCAGCCTCCTCATCATCTTCCAGATCAGCTAACCTCGCCTTCCAACCCTCAACATCCCAGCTGCTTCTGTCGAAGTCAGGATCTTGAGCTTCCTGAGCCATCTTCAGTTTTGTCTTGTACATTGTGATGGCAGCGGAGACCTTTGCACCTTCTATGAGATCATGCTTCTCGTAGTCAATGTTGATCAAGATTTTAGCTGTCTGAGTCTTGGCGTCTTGAAGGGCTTTTTCGAGATCAGCAATCTTAAGATCCTTGAGCACTGCAACTTGTTGGAGGTCAGCAATCTTCTTATCCATCTCCTCAATGCTCCCCACGTAGTCTTCAATCTCAGCAAATTTCTGCAAAAAAGACAAAGCAGTTCAAGATCAGATGATCCTCAAATAAGTAGGATACCTAGGCAGAATTGGTGATCCTCACGTCATTGAAGTATTCAAGGAACTGGTGGCAGATCAGTGGCAGGCCTTGTAGATCCTCTATCTCAGAGTTTTTCCTCTTCTTGCCACCCCTTCCTTTAGTGGGTGCCTTGGGGATGGAGACACTAGGGCTGGCAGTGGCCTTCTTCTTTCTGGATCGGACAGTGTCAAGGTCGGCAATGTTGAACTGGGAGGCCGACTTGGAAGCTTTTCCGGCACCTACACATTCAAAGCAAGATAAGTATCCTTATCCTATTTCTATTTAACTATTTATTTAAATCTTTAACTATACAAAAAACAGGATACTTACTTGACATGGTGACTGAGCCTGAGGATACCTCTTGAGAATCCTGGGTGATTGTCTTGAATGATCTTGTTTCAGGACCGAGTCTTCTAAAAACAGCAAGCCTTTCCTTAGTATCAGGAGACGGTATGAGGTGTGAAACAGTGACAGCTGCATAACATAAAACAAAAGGGGGTTAGTGATCCTATCACAAGAGCAAGATTACCTGGTGATCCTTCTCAGGATCCTCTGTCCTACCATGGGTGGACCACTTCTTTGGTAGATCCTTTCCGTTTGGAATGGTATCCCTTCTGACAAAGAAAAAGCGTCGTTTCCAGTTTGTATCGTTCTTGGTGGCTTTAAAAATGGGATGTTCTTCGCCGGGTTTTCGCTTAAACAGATATCGGTGGGATCCAAACGTTGTGAGATCATACATTTCAGCCAACTCCGACATTCCTAGATCAATCCCTTCCTGCTCGATAATCCTTTCAAGGGTATATAAGACCCTCCAGATCATCGGCATAGCTTGGATGTAGGAGATGCTGGTGAGGGAGAAAAAGGACTGGGTAAAGGCTGGAAAAGGATAGGTGTATCCTATGGTGAATGGGGTAGCAGGAAAGGCAACCCATGTCTCAGAAATGTAGTCGCTCAGAACAGTGGGATCGAAGGGTTTGAAAAAGGTGTTCGCCGGAAAGCAGTGCCGGATCTTATCTATTTGTGGATCAGAAAAGCAACACCTCTCATTCGCTGAATCTTTGATGATCCCTTGACTCTTCAAGGGGCTATTCTTCTGATGATCCTTAGTGGGGGAGGATCGGAGCATCATTCTTAACGTGATGTTGGTAAAGAAAGAAAAACAGAGTAAGAGAAGGAGAAATAGGAAAAGAGATACCTGATTGATCTTCGGCTGAGAATTTAAAGGGAGTTTCTCATGGATTTAAATGCAAATTGATCCTATCTCTAACTCCTATTTGTAATGATGATTTGCAGGATTGTCACTTCAGTGACGTCAGGTTTGCAACGGCTAGTCCGTCTTCAACGGCTAGTTATCCGTTAGTCTGTTGCGGATAAGATCTACAAAATACAACTCGTTTATTTACAATATTACTCCTTATATTTTGGGGGCAATTGTTAGGGGAGGATTTCTTAATGACCCGTGATCCTCAATTATTATCCTGCTTGGTGATCCTTACTTCTGTGTCAGTTAGTGATCCTTAGAAGTGCTTCAGGATCAGGATCATGGATCATCCTAAGGATCCTTATACTAATGATTGTCTGCTTTGATTTCGGTATTGTTTTGCAGGAGTACCAGCTTGGACTTAGTCTTGGTAACGTTCCTGGAGAATATTCCACATTTATTCCGCACGTGCTTGACCATGGTGAACGTTATGGAGATCGTGGGGAGAAGGCATGAATTACGGATAGTTAGTTATTTAGATATTTTACTAAATTTAAAAGGGGTAGCGAGCTAATTAGAAAACACTTGGCTATTTTTTGGCTACACACACTCGTACAACTGCACTCACCAGCTCTCGGCAAAACACTTAGCATTTTTCATACATTTCTACACGATACACTATAGTGATCCTTGTACTTAGCTCGCTATCATCCGAAGTTGTAAAAGGATTATTGTTTAATTTGAGTTGGTGATCGGTAGTTTCCATCACCCGAGGTTTTTATGCCGGAGATCATACATTGATCAAGGGATTTTTCCTCGTATAAATCTTTGTGTCCCCTATGCAATTCATTTCATAGTAATCCTCATTGTTGTTTACCAATTCAAGCATCATACCCCGTAACAGAGAGTTTGGTTGCATTATCCTCGTCTGATTTTTGACCAAAACATAAGGGCCTTCCCACTTTGGTGCCAACTTTCCATCAGCAGGATTGGTGGTATTCTGAAATGCTTTCCTTAACACCATATCTCCAACTTGGAATTTCCTGATCCTGACATTTTTGTTGTAGGCTCCAGCCATCCTTTGTTGATAACTGGCCATCCTTATCATTGCCAAATCCCTGAGTTCT
The DNA here is from genome assembly GCA_030545235.1 of Helianthus tuberosus. Lineage (NCBI taxonomy): Eukaryota > Viridiplantae > Streptophyta > Magnoliopsida > Asterales > Asteraceae > Helianthus > Helianthus tuberosus. The sequence continues at coordinate 33,511 of JARYGA010034337.1, read as the reverse complement.
TCTATAGTATCCAAGTCTTGAACTAAGTAGGGATCACTGATGCTTGTTCTTGCAGTAGGAACCACCAACTCTGTAGGGATCACTGATTCTACCCCAAATACCAAAGAAAATGGAGTTTGGCCAGTAGCATTCTTGGGAGTTGTCCTATCAGCCCATAGTACATAAGGTAGTTCTTCTGCCCACTTTCTTTTCTTGGATCCAAGCTTTTTCTTCAAATTGTTGATGATAATCTTGTTGGATGATTCTGCCTGACCATTAGCTTGTGGGTGGACTGGTGTTGATGTTATCATCTTAATCCCCCAGCTGTTACAAAAGTTAGTAGTTCTATTCCCAATAAACTGGGATCCATTATCACAAACAATTTCAGAAGGGATACCAAATCTAGTAATAATGTTTCTCTTAATAAAGGATATAACTTCTTTTTCTCTGACTTGAGCAAGGGCTTCAGCCTCTATCCACTTGGAGAAGTAATCAGTCATAGCAAGCATAAATACTTTTCCACCAGGTGCCTTAGGAAGCTTACCAACTATATCCATTCCCCATCTCATAAATGGCCAAGAAGAGGATATAGGATACAAAAGTTCTGCTGGTTGGTGAAGGATATTACTGTGTCTCTGACAAGGATCACAGTTCTTGGCATATTCTACAACATCCTTCTTCATAGTAGGCCAATAGTATCATGTCCTCAGGATCCTTGAGAAAAATGCTCTGCCCCCAGTGTGGTTTCCACAATCTCCTTCATGGAAATCCTTTAGGACTTCTTGGATTTCAGGATCCTCTATGCATCTTAGATATGGACCTGCAAGAGATCGTTTATACAACATATTATTCAATATTGTAAATTGAGATACCTTGATTTTGAAAGCCCTAGGGTTTTCTCCTGTAGGAATCTCTCCATGTTGTATGTATCTTATGATTGGAAGGATCCATGATCCTGCATGAGATTGAGTATCATCACTAGGGATGATTTCAGAATCCTCTCCTATCTCCATAGCTACATGATCCTCGATAGCAAGGGTCAGGATATGGATAATAGGGATCTTGATATCCTCCGGGATCTTCAAGGATGATCCAAAATTGGCTAATGCATCAGCCTCTGCATTCTCTTCCCTTGGTACCAGTGTCAAACTAAAGAAAACAAAAGAGAGTGCCAATTCTTTGACTATCTCTAAATATTTGATTAGCTTTTCACCTTTAACAGCATATGATCCATTAAAGTGATTAGTGATTAATAATGAATCTACATATACCTCAAGATACCTGATCCTCATATGCTTAGCAATTTGCAAACCAGCTATCAAGGCTTCATACTCAGCCTCATTGTTGGTAGTTTGAAATTCACAAGCTATGGAGTGGGGTATTATGTCCCCCTGTGGCGATTTTAGTAGTATTCCAAGCCCTGTTCCTTTTACATTAGAGGCTCCATCAGTGAAGAGTATCCAAGGATCCTTAGTTTCTTCAAGCTGTTGGACTTCTAACTCAGCTTCCTTTTGCAAATCACTACCAAAATCTGCCACAAAGTCAGCTAAGGCTTGGGATTTGATGGCAGTCCTTGGTTCATATCTTATATCATATGCACTAAGCTTCACTGCCCACTTAGCCATCCTTCCTGACATTTCAGGTTTCCTGAGAACATTCTTGATTGGAAAATTAGTCTTAACAATAATGGCATGAGTCTCAAAATAATGTCTTAATTTAGTAGATGCCATAATTAATGCAAGGATAAGTTTCTCTAAGTGTGAATACCTGGATTCAGCATCAAGTAAACTCTTACTTACATAATAAACAGGATGTTGTGTACCTTGGTGATCCTTAACAAGGACCGCGCGTACTGCTTTTGAGGATACTGCTAAGTATAAGGATAATATATCCCCTTTTTCTGGTTTCATCAAGGCCGGGGCTGAGGATAGGTAATCCTTAAGAGCTTTGAGGGCACTTTCATGCTTCTCGGTCCATTCAAATTTCTTGTTCTTCCTCAGGATGTCATAGAATTCCTTGCACTTTTCTGAGGATTTGGATATGAACCTATTCAAGGCAGCGATTCTGCCTGTCAATCTTTGCACATCCTTAGCATTGGCGGGAGATTTGATATTCACAATAGCCTTGATTTACTCTGGACTTGCTTCAATGCCCCTCTTTGTCACCATATAGCCTAAGAATTTACCTGCCTTAACACCAAAATGACACTTGGAAGGATTTAGTTCATATTAAATTTATCAAGGATATTGAATGCTTCCTTCAAGTCTTTAAGGTGATCCTCAGCTTTCTTGGACTTAACCACCATGTCATCAATATAGACTTCCATAGTGTGTCCAATTTGTTCCTTGAACATCATATTGACTAGCCTTTGATAAGTAGCACATGCATTCCTTAGTCCAAACGGCATAGCAATATAACAATATATACCAGTTGGGGTCATAAAGGCTGTATCCTCTTGATCAGATGGTTCCATCTGAATTTGTTGAAATCCAGATGAAGCATCCATAAAAGTCAACAACTTATGACCCGCGGTAGCATCCACCATGGAGTCAATGTGGGGTAATGGGAAAGGATCCTTGGGACATGCCTTGTTTAAATCAGTAAAATCGACACATACCCTCCACTTTCCATTTTTCTTTTGAACAACAACCACATTGGCTAACCATCTTGGATACTTAACCTCTCTTATCATACCTACCCGAAGTAGTTTATCTACTTCTTCCTGGATAATAGCATTCCTTTCAGGTGCAAACTTCCTCCTCTTTTGATGTATAGGCTTGAATGATCTGTCAATGCCAAGCTTATAAGTAATTATATCCTTAGATATACCTGTCATGTCTTCATGTTTCCACGCAAAGGTGGATTTCCTCCTCTTAAGGAAGGATACTAGATCCTGCTCAATGTTGCTAAGGATCCCTGATCCTATGAAGACTATGGATTCAGGATCATGAGGATCCATGAGGATTTCTTTTACATCCTGCTCTCTTGCCCCCAAGACATCTCTTGAAGGATACTTTAATTGCTATTGCTCCCTTGGTCTTGAGGCTGGCTTCATTGATGATGTATAACAATTCTTAGCCTCTTGTTGATCACTCTCAATTTTCACCACTCCCCATGGACTTGGAAGCTTTACACACTGATGATAGGTGGATGGAACTGCCTTCATATCATGTATCCATGGCCTGCCAAGGATAACATTGCAACAAGGTAAGCAATCTATAACACAAAATTTTTGATAAGAATGCAATCCTTCAATATAGATTGGGAGTTTGATGTCCCCCAATGTATTCTTAGTTTCTCCACTGAATCCCACAAGTACTGAGGATCTTGGGACAATATCAGACTCCGGGATATTCATCTTCTTGAGGACATCAAGCTGAATGATGTTCACAGAGCTTCCTCCATCTATAAGGATCCTACGAACAAAGTGGTTATAGATAAACAATGTAATTACAAGACCATCATGATGAGGATCCTGGACATCAACACGATCATCCTCATCAAAAGTTATGATCTTATCCTCGGTGACAGTGGACGTCCGGACGGGTCTGTCTCCATTATCCATCTTGGTTTCCTTGGCATGTCTTTTGGCTGCTAAAAAGGAAGTACCACAAATGTCTGATCCACTGGATATGAAGTTTATAACTTGTGCATCTGCTGGAGGAGCAGGAGCCTTTTCCGGGATCCTTTCAGGATCCTGGATCCTTGACTTCTTTCATCCCAAAAGCTCTTTCAAATGCCCCTTGCTCAGCAAGTAACCAATTTCCTTTCTAAGTGCAATGCACTCTTCAGTGAGATGCCCGAAATCCTCATGATATGCACACCACTTGGACTTATCCTTTGTAGCAGCTGGTTTATCACTTTTTCTCGGCCACCTAGCTTTTTCACCTAGATTCTGCATTGCAAGGATTAGTTCATTGTTATCAACAGAAAAATAGTATTCAGAAATGGGAGGATAATCCTCATCATCCTCTTCTTGTTCCACTGCATGCACGTTCTGGTTATCAGATTTGTTATAGGATTTTGATTTGTTGTTCCTGAAGTAGGATCCTTGCTTTTCCTGTTTTGAGGATCCTGTCAATCTCTCCTGGATCCTTTTGTCATCCTCTTGACGGATGAACCTAAGGGCCCTGGTTCTTACTTCATCAAGATTCCTGCATGGGGTCATAACAAGATCATCATAGAACAATGAATCCCTAAGCAATCCCATTTTGAAGGATTCTACAGCCGTAGCTATATCTAGGTTAGGGATATCTAAGGATTCTTTACTAAACTTAGTGATGTAATCTCTAAGTGATTCATTTTGACCTTGTGTTACACTATATAGATCACTAGTTAATCGTTCAAACTTTCTACTACAAGAGAATTGACTATTAAACAAATTAACTAGATTAGCAAATGAAGTAATAGAGTAAGGGGGAAGACTTAGCAGCCATTTAAGAGCAGATCCTGTAAGTGTGGATCTAAATCCCTTGCATAGACATCCTTCTTTTAACCTCTCAGGAATTGGATTGATCTCCATCCTCTCCATATATTGAGCTACATGCTCCTCTGGATCCGTTGAACCATCATACTGCTTCATGGATGGTATCTGGAATCTTTCGGGTATCTCAGCATCACAAATAGGTGGTGCAAAGCGAGATATCCTATGGCTACCATCTGCAATTTCAGGAATGAGTTTGACCACTCCTGGTACACTGGATATCATGTCCTTGAGCTTCTGTAACTCCCTGGCCATAGCCTGATTGATACCTGTATCCTGCATAGAGCCATGGTTAGTGTTATATGAATTATTAAAAGTGTTACCACCCACAGGATTCGTGTTTGGAATTCCAGATGTGAATCCATATTGACGAGACTCTGGTATGATTAAAGGACCAGAGGAAGCAATGGTTTGCATTGGTATGAAGTCTCCTTGATGAACATCCGAGCTCGGGGGCTGCATACTTCTTGGGAATCCTTGATCCTGAAAGATATTGTATCCTTGAGGCTGAGATGATCCTTGAACCTGAAAGGACCCTGGATTCATAAAGGATCCTTGGACCTGGGAGGATCCTTGGACCTGGGAGGATCCTTGGACCTGTGAGGATCCTTGGACCTGGGAGGATCCTTGGACCGGGAAGGATCCTTGGACCGGGTGCATTCCTAAATATCATCCTGAGCTGATGAAGGATCCCTGATGCTGAAAAGAGGATCCCGATGGCTGAGAGCAGGATCCTTGAGGTTGGAAGTGAGAGCCAAATGCCTGACTCATAGTTGCTATTCCATAACGCCTTTCTGATGGACCACTTTGATACTGGATGCCCGGAACTACCGATTGTAGGGTAGTTACAACTGGAGTGTCAAAATTCAATGACCTTGGCATCAAAGGAGAGTGATCCTCCACTGATTTCTTCTGTTTCTTGATATCACCAATCTCTTGGAGGATCCGTTCATTGGTTTTGTCCTGCTCTTGCATGCGATCCCTCATCTGCAAAATTAGATTAAAAAGATCATTAGTAGTAGGATTAGTGGAAACAGAAGAAGTTAGTGGTTTTTGGAAAATGGTGGTTTGTCTCTTCGCAGCATTTTCAGCATTCTTCTGGGATCTAGAAGGTGGTGGAGGCAAAGGAGGAACGCCTTGTGAAGAACTGATCGCCGACATAGAGCTTGATGTATTCTTTGTTGAGGAAGCCATTTGCTTGATTGTAACGAACCGAAATGATCACCAGAATAATAATTTCTCAAGAATGAAGCACCAATTTCCCCACGGTGGGCGCCAAACTGTTTTGGTCAAAAATCAAGCAATGATAATGCAACCAAACTTTCTGTTGTGTGGTGTGATGCTTGAATCAATGAACAATGCGAAGGATCACTCAGAAATGTAATGAACAAGTGACATAAAGATTTATACGAGGAAAAAGCCCTTGATCAATGAATGATCTTCGGCATAAAAAACCTCGGGTGATGGAAACTACCGATCACCAACTCAGATTAAACAAGAAATGTATTACAACTTCGGATGATAGCGAGCTAGTTACAAGGATCACTATAGTGTAATGTGCAAAAAAGTGTGTAATCGCTAAGTGAATTGTCGAGAGCTAGTGAGAGCAGTTACGAGTGTGTGTGTTAAGCTAAAAATAGCCAAGTGTTCTAATTTAGCTCGCTATCCCCTTTTAAAAATGGAAAATATCTAAGCTAACAAACTATCTGCATTTTGTGCAAGTCCTCCACGACCTCCATAATGTCCATTTCAGCCATGCACGTGCGGAATAAATATGGAATATGCTCCAGGAATATCGCCAAGACCAAGTCCAAGCTCGTACTCCTGCAAAACAACATCATATTCAAAGTAGACAATCGTTAGTGTAACGATCCTATTGATGATCCATGATCCTGATCCTACAATACTTTCTGAGGATCACTAATTCAGACAGAATTGAGGATCACTAAACCCAACAGTAAATGAGGATCACTGATCATTGAAAAATCCTCCCCTAACATTGATGAAGCCTGAGGATGGTGAACCATTATCTTTGTATCTTGCAGTATCAGGGAATGCAGTAAGTGCTGTCCTTATAAAGGACCATGAAGGTCAACAGTATCCTGTCTATTATGTTAGTAAAAGTTTATTAGATTCTGAAACTAGATATTCTCATTTAGAAAAATTGATATTAGCCCTAGGTATGGCGTCAACAAAACTTAGACATTATTTTGAAACACATAGGATTCATGTTAAAACCAACTATCCTGTTAAAAATATGCTTAGGAAACCAGAGATGTTAGCCAGGATGGCTAAGTGGTAAGTAAAATTAAGTGCCTATGATTTAATATATGAACGTAGAAATGCTGACTTTGTGGCTGATTTCAGTAGTGATATTCCAAATGAAGTAGACCTAGAAGTGCAACAACTAGGAGAAAATATAGAATCTTGGACACTATATACTGATGGTGCATCTAATGTAAGAGGTGTAGGTTTGGGTATACTACTAAAATCACCACAGGGGGACATATTACCCCAGGCTATTAGGTGTGAGTTTCCTGCCACTAATAATAAGGCAGAATATGAAGCTTTAATTGCGGGATTAGAATTGGCTAAGAGCATGAATATCAAGGGTTTACAAGTATTTTTTTGATTCCTTGTTAATTACTAATCATTTTAATGGGACCTATGCAGTTAAAGGTGAAAAGTTGATCGAGTATCTCGAAATTCTCAAAAAACTAGTAGGATATTTCGATATTTTTACACTTGAACAGGTACCAGGAGAGGATAATGCTGAAGCTAATGCCTTGGCAAATCTAGGATCATCAGTCAGGATACCGGAGGGAACCCAAATACCAATATTACATATCCTGTATCCTGCGACGGATCCTCTTAAATCTCAGGATAAGGAAGTAGTGAGTATTCAGGATCCTGATGATGAGTATCCCAAGGAGGATCCTAAGTCCTGGATGGCTCCAATCATGAGATATCTCAAGGAAGGACACATCCCAAAGGATGAAAATCCTAAGGCCTTTAGAATGAAGGTATCACGATTCACTATTATAAATAATGTTTTGTATAAGAAATCTCTTGCAGGACCATATCTGAGGTGCTTGGAGTATCCCAAAATGAAAGAAGTGCTTTAGGATATACACGAAGGGGATTGTGGTAACCATACTGGGGGCAGGTCGTTATTCTCAAAGGTATTAAGAACAACATACTATTTGCTGACGATGAGAAGAGATGCTGCAGAATATGCTCGAAGATGTGATGCATGTCAAAGACACAGTAATATATTACATCAACTTGCTGAGCCACTTTATCCTATCGCTTCCCCTTGGCCATTCATGAAGTGGGGAATGGATATAGTAGGAAAATTGCCAAAGCCTCCAGGAGGAAAAGTCTTCATGCTGGCAATGACTGATTATTTCTCTAAGTGGGTCGAAGCTAAAGCATTTATTCAAGTTAGAGACCAAGAAGTAGTATCTTTCATAAAAAGGAGTATCCTAACTAGGTTTGGAGTAACGACTGAGATAATTTGTGACAATGGTTCTCATTTTATAAGTAAGAGGACTACTGACTTTTGCAAGAGTTGGGGAATTAAAATGATCACATCTACACCGGTACATCCTCAAGCAAATGGACAAGCAGAATCCTCAAATAAGATAATTGTCAACAATTTGAAGAAGAGACTTGGAGCTAAGAAGGGAAGATGGGTAGAAGAATTACCCTATGTTTTATGGGCTGATAGAACGACGGTGAAAAGTGCAACTGGCCAAACCCCATTTTCCTTAGTATTTGGAGCAGAAGCGGTGATCCCAATAGAAATGGTGATACCTACGGTAAGATCCAACCTCCAGGATCCTGAGCAGAATCCTAAGGCCCTTTGCCAGGAATTGGATACTATTGACGAGACAAGAGATGCGGTAAAGCTAAGAATGGCAGCATATCAACAGAGGATATCCAGAGCATACAACAAGAGTATAAGGACAAGAAGGTTTCAGGTTGGAGATTGGGTATTAAGAAAGGCTTTTCAGAATACTACTAATCCTGCTGATGGAAATTTGGCTCCAAAGTGGGAAGGACCCTATGAGATTGAATCAGAATCTGGAAAAGGAGCATACCGACTTAAGAATATGGAGGGGGATACGCTACCAAGATCCTGGAATGCTATACACCAAAAGCTCTATTTCAAGTGAGTTTAGAATTTAATTTCTAACTCAGGATGGTATGAATTCTATCTCTTTTAATATGTTTGATATTGTTTATTCTTTTGAATCCAATAATGACTTAAGCATCGGAGGGGTGTTAGCCAGGCTAACACCCACCTTAGTTTGCGATTGTATTGCAGTATATGCTTCAGGATATAGCTCCAGGATACGCACTCAGGATACTTCGAAAGATTAGAGGATTGGCCCCCTCTCTCACGTTTAAGGGATCCTGATCCCTTCACAGGTTTAAAGGTATTCACCTTTCTCTCGAATTGGGTTTAAACGCCCCGCCTGGAGCGCAAGTTATCTAGGGATAGTTCAAGATAGCGGGACCAGTCCATGTAAAAGTGGCTGACAATTTTGTTATTGTTGGCTATATCCTGGATCCTAAACGTATATGAGGATTGATCACCCTCTCTCACGGAAGGGTATTTTCATACTTTCTAAGGTTTAAAGGTTATCACCTTTCTAAGTCTTGGAGTTTATACACTCCCGCCTGTAGCGCATGAAAATATGGGTTTATCCCCAGGATACTAAGGATTTATCTCCAGTACATTTTTGGGTTTACTCCCTGTAACACAAGAACTGTTTAAACAGTTGGAATTGATGTTCAGAAAATTTCTAAGTGTTCCAAGACATTATGCACAGGGGACATTCCTACTGAGGCAATTGTGTAAAGCTCAAAGGATCAAGCTTGGACCTAGTACACTAAGTGCCCCAGACTGGGGACATCGCCATTGGAAAAATTGCAAAAGAATTGAAGTTTGAAGAATAGGGTTACACTCTATTTCTGGTATGATCTTTCCTTTATGAACCCTATTTAAATCATTTGAGTTTTTGAAACTATGTTTGGAAGAAACTTAAATGTCCTGGTTAGGATATTTTCTTAGGATATCTTCTCGGAATGTATTTTCGAAATATGTTTGGGATATAATACTTGGGTTAAAAACTAAAATTGTATTCTAGTCAAATAAGTGTTATCAAAACAAACTTTATAGAAATAAAACCATATTAACCGATGACCAAGGGCTTCGTCCTGAAACTCAGGATCCCTCCGCCTCTGGCCATCGTTTTGTTTTAATGCAGGAAAAGAAAATTGTTTAAAGGACAAGAAATAAAATTGTTCAAACAAACACCACCATCAAATTTAAAAAATGGGCTCAGGCATGAACATCCATCACTGCCCGCTTCGCTGCTTCTAAGGGGCAGCACCTTTTTCATTCATCATGTCTTCACCAGCATCCGCTTCAGGATTAGCTTGAACATCCTTCTCAGCCTCATTACCCGCACCAATTAGCTTTTCAATCACTTTTGAAGGCCCCTCAGCTACAGATTTAACAGGATGCTCAACAGGATTACCGCCAAGACCCCTTAGCTTCAACTCCCAGGCGTTGACGTTCCAAGAAGGGCATTCGAAGCCCAGGGCCTTGGCTTCATAAGCCATTTTTAGCCTAGCCTGAAGAAGGGAGATGCCAACGGAGCTTTTAAGGCCTTCCCGGTAAGTGGCCATATCCTACTCATGTTGAGCCTGGGCGACGTCGAGATGGGCTTGGGCTTCGTGAGTGGCTTTCTTGAGGGCAGCCTGATGCTCCTGGGTCATGGCCTTAAACTTGTCCTCGTAACGTCGAGTTTAGCAGTAGCAATCATACCTTGATCGGAAATGGTAACCTCAGCTTTCTTCAATTTGGACTCAAGCATTCTGTTGAGCCCACAGGATTCTTCGTGATGATTACTCGGCCCACACACAACTTCGAGCCCCATTTCTTTTGCCCATTTCAGCCCAGAACCCCTAAGCCCAAACTGCCCGGTGTTAGCCCAACTCCTTCCACTACGCCAACCAGCCATATACCCTCAACACCTTCCACAACTTCCCCATGCCCATCTCCTAGCCCAATCAACTCACCACCTCCTATTCTTACTTCCGCACCCATCAACACCTCCCACCCCATGACCGAAAATGAACCCATAAATTACCACCCCTTGACCACTCGATCGAAAGATGGCATTTTTAGACCCAAACTTTATGTCGATCTTTCACAAGTCTCTACTCATCAACTACATCTCTCTCTCTCTCTCTTCTGCTCTCATGTACCAAAAGGCATCAAAACCACTCTCAAAAATCCCAAATGGACTCAAGCCATGCATGATGACCTCAAAGCATTACATGAAAATAACACTTTACACTTGTTCCCCGCCCTTATAGCACCAACGTCATTGGATATAAATGGATTTTTAGAATCAAATATAAATCCGATGGATCTCTAGATCGCTATAAAGCTAGACTCGTAGCTCAAGGTTTTACCCAAATACCGGGCCTTGATTTTTGTTACACCTTTAGTCTGGTTGTTAAGTCTTCCACTATCCGAGTTGTCCTTAGTTTCTCCACAATTAACAAATGCAATCTACGTCAATTAGACGTCAACAATGCGTTTCTAGTTGGACATCTCACCGAAACAATCTTCATGGAACAACCTCCGGGTTTTGAAGATCCCCAAAAACCAACCCATGTGTGCAACCTAAATTGTGCTCTATATGGCTTAAAACAAGCACCACGTGTTTGGTTTCATCGCTTAAGCTCATTTCTCATTCATCGTGGTTTTCAAAACAGTCGAGCCGATCCCTCCTTGTTTGTATACAATCGTCAAGGCATCTTAATTTATCTCCTTGTTTACGTTGACGACATCATTATCACCAAGAATAATGAACCTTTCATTACCAACTTCACCTCTTGTCTAAACAAGGAATTTAAAATTAAGGATCTTTGCTTACTCGGTTTCTTTCTCGGTTTGGAAGTTCATCACACACAAACCGATCTCTTTTTATATAACAACCCTCCTAAATTAATTCCGACACTCCTAAAATAATTATAACATTCCTATACGCCTTAAAATACATCCCGTATACGAAAACCGGTCCCGAATACCTTTAATTTTACAAAAATTAAATAAAAACAAAATCCTTTACTCGCTCACGAGGCGTGAAGCCCATGGCTAGCTTGGTCGCGGGTCGCGATAGCTAGGCCACCAGGCCGCCCCCGGAGCTACCACGTGGCATGATCATGGCAGACCTACACTTATGAGTCAATCAAGCTACGCCCTAAATACCCTATGTCGCGGGTCGCGAAGGCCGCGTCTGTTTCTTACGCGGGCCGCGAAAACACCAGAATCAGATCCTATAAATTGGATCGATCGACCTTCAGTTCCGCCGTTCAAATCTCAAAATTCCCTCTCAATTTCTATAGTGTAGAAGTGATTCCCGAGCATGATACACCCTAATTAACGATGTTCGGCCTCGTTGTAAGTATTATAACCCCCGGTTACGTATTAGATACGCTGCCCGATTGATCTAGTTCTCCGTAACAGCTGTCGGGGTTCTGCCCGACGTAGTCGTTGGAGTTCTGTCTCGGGGAGGGTATAACTAATGTAAATATTGGGTTATTATACTAATGCGTGTGCATTCTTTAAATTATTAGATTATAACCAGGAAACCATAGGAAAAAAGTCTGAACCAGCAATGTGAGTAATCTCCTTTTTGTGAACCTTTTTACAAACTATTTTTACAAAACCTTAAATAATTTTATATATAATTAGCAGTGATTGAGTCTTGTAATTCTTCAATTACTGTCGGTATGTTGGGGTTTTGTATACAAAATGTGGAACACGTTACCATTGGACAATAAGATAGCCAATGAGTAACAAGACCCACCAGTCATGGATTGACAGTACTGAATGAGTAATTGTGTAGATGTAAACATTCTAATCGCTCTCAGTACTGTGAAATGATAAAATTTGTTTTGATTAAATTGGGATTCACTCACCAGTATTTCCCACTGACAAATGAATTTTAAAAACGCGTTTCAGGTAACAAAATGTGAAAGCCAAATAGAAGCCAGCTAGAGAGCACTGAAGGCTTGGAAAATGTGGCTATAAAAGTTACCTAAATAAAGAAAGATGTTTTATGATCAATAAAATAGGATTTATTCCTATAAACACGTTTGTAATAAAAACTTGGGTTTTATCCTAATAAGTTACAATTATAAAATGTGGTGTTCTACTGTGATAAAATATTTCCTAACTACGGTCCTGATGTAAATTCTGCTGCCAAATAATGATAAACACCGATACCACCATCTCTAAGTAGGCCGCGGCCGCCCGCCTCCTGAGGTAGGGGTCGGGGATTGCGACAGAAGGTGGTATCAGAGCTACAGCCACTGATTTCAACCAAAGAAGTGTTCTGCTGACATTGAAATTATCTATTTTGTTAGGAAATAATCAATGAGACTATGTGCATACGTGTAGATTATTATTTTATGTTATATGACAATTTGTTAGTTTACAATATGAGTGAGGACCTTCAGACGCTTACCGTCAATTGTCCAGCACTCATAGGGACGAAGGAACTTCTTCCCTGCCTACCCCCTCGGGGTATTCGGCTGACACCGAAGAAGGGATTTTCGTATTCAAAGCACAATCTGAGGAGACATTCCCTCCCAAGAAGAGAGGATGGTTCAGCAGATGAGCTCATGAGCATAGAAAAAGGATGAGAAAGTTGCAACAGCAGCGGGCTTTAGCAGCGGCCAAAAGAGAAATGAATGTTCAAACCCAGGATATACTGAATAGGAGATTAGCTAATTTTCACATATTAGCTACCACAGCTACAGACCCTAACCTAGAACAACTCATAGCACCACAGCCACTACAGTTGTTCCCAACACAATCCATGGAAGTAGAAATTAACCCAACTGACCAGATCCCACTACATGAGTTAGACCCCGCCGAAATCCCTAGAGTACCAGCACCCCATCCCCCAGACTATGACCCATGGTTTGACGACCATAGGGATTACCAACAACGCTACCCACTAGAGGAGCCCATGCCAGACCCAATAGCACCCTATCCAAACCTTGACCCTCTAGACCCATATTTTGATAACGATCAATACATACGCGAAATCCTATAGAACCCATACCCTTAGGAAGAACCGATGCCACAATTTCCTGACCCAATACCAGCACCAGCCCTACCCATGAGTACTGAGAACATACAAGAACTCCACACCTTTGGTGAGGAGATATTAGAAGGAAGTAAAAGAATGAGACAAATAGGGGAGAGACTCGTCTGGAAATATGACGAGCGTAATATGCAATATTGGATGAACCCCTATCAGTAGTGATAGTAATATATATATATATATATATGTGTGTGTGTGTGTGTGTGTGTATGTATATGTGTGTGTGTGTAATTTGAAAAAAAATATATATAATAACTACTGATGCATACTAGTATTGTATTTTAATTTCCAGTTATGGTTTGTAATAGACGCATATATATAAAATAGAGTATAAGTCGCAATGTACGACGATTTTGACCCACCTGTTTGTGTTGTGAGATTGTTTCCATTTAATATTAAATTGCGATATTAATATTTGGTAATTGTCTGTAAAATCCAGATGGCCAACGACGCAAATTAGGAAAACCAGAATAATGAAAATCAGATAAATAATAGTGCCATTCAACATATAGTAACCCAAGGAATTAGAGATGCTATGCCAGCTATCATCCAAAATGTTTGGGAAGCAGAAAATAATAATAAAAGTGATAGTGGAAGTAAGCAAACACCTACTGAACCTAGTCACAGCGTAAACAATGGACCGTTACTTCAATTGCCAATTCCAAAAAGAAGAAGAACCATGTCTTATGGTTGTTTTTACAAAGAATTCTGGTCTTGTAAACCAATAGAATTCTCAGGCAATGAAGGAGCCATTGCAGCTCTACGCTGGATAGAAAAGACTGAGGCAGTCTTAAAAATAAGCAAGTGTGAAGAAGAAGACAAAATCATGTTTGCTTCCAATTTATTTAAGAATGCAGCTCTGGAATGGTGGAATACTATTCTCCAGACTAGGGGAAGTGACAGGGTCTATAGTATGGAATGAATTGAGTTTAAGAATATGGTTGAAAGGAAATTATGTCCTCCTAATGAAAAGGAGCAGATAGCTAATAAATTCTTAAACCTTAGAATGAATGGAGTAGACAGCAAGGGTTACACTATGTAGGATCGGTTTTCGACTCCCGAACGATTGCGTCTCGACACGTGTGACGTGCGGAATCAGTACACGTGCGTGGACCGAACACAAGAACCGTACTCAATCTGTGATTCTATAGAAATATATGAAATCGTGCAAGAACCTCTAATCACCTTTTGCCTTTCTCTCTCTAACTCCAAAGCTCTTCAAATGTGGAAAATGGCAAAAGTCCTAAATCTAAACTAAGTCCCTCTATTTATAGGCCAAGGCTTATAAGGAAGTTCCCTTATTTACAATAATGCCACCTTGCCTATTTCCTACATATTTTACAATATTAGAGCTTGACTTGTTTAGTTTTGTGCTACAATCTGTATTGACGGAGGTGATAGACATAAATGCACTAACAGACTCCCCTTTGGATATTACCGCAGTCAATCTCGTAGCGTCTTGTCTTTTCTTTCTCTCCGAGTCTTCTTGAAGCTTTATCATTTTCAGCAACATAGACTCCCTTTTGCTCGAACAGAATCCCCGTGGATCTGTCTTCAGCTTCAGCTCCCCCTTTCGGTAGAATCTCCAGGCTCCCCCTTTCGTCACGCTTCCGTGCTTTTGGGATCGACACCTGGCTTTCCGGTTACAAGCTCCCCCTTGTGTTGAGCTCGTCTTTAGACTCCCCCTTAGACTCGGCTATCGGGATCGTAATCTGGTACAACATCTGCAATCCTCAAACATTTATAAGTGAAAACATTTTGAACATCCAGGATTGAAAAACCTTGCTTTCTCAGCATAAGCTAAAATATTTCAAATATACGACAGTGAAAGAGTTTTCGGATCTCTCAAAACACTTTTAATCAAGAACCTGGCTCTAAATATAATAATATGAATATATCCATGATTAACTTGATTACACTCTCCCTATCAAAATCCTCATAGATTTGGCAGTATTAAGTATCTAAGATCAAAAATTGGCTCTTAACAACAGATTTTTCACAGTTTAAGCATCCAAATCCCTCACGATTTATCATCCAAGTCCAAATTAATGACCTTGGAGATTTCACAAATTGTTTTTGATTTTTGATTTTAAAACTACAAGTTTCAAATTAATGAACTTGTTTATTTTCAGAAACACGATCAACATACTTATATTTTGAAACTCAGCTCTCAAACATCGGTTGTCGAAAATAAAGCAGAAATAAAAATCTTTTTGTATTTATCTGAATCATAAAGCAGTAAAGAAATATTTACAGACATATTTTTGTTTGAGTTCACGTCAGATGATCATATCAGTTTATGACAAATCACTAGCACCGTTGAGCTTTAAACACTTTAAGTTCTAAACGATTCACTTAGATTGTCAGTATACTGATCCACTTAAATTTTCATATAAATTTCAATTGATTCGAGATACGAGATTAATGTCTTAAGGACTTAACTTACTCATGTGTCCCACCTCAGAATATACTCCCGTATCAAGATTCCCTAGATTCAGTCTTACAGGTGAATATACTAATTTGATATCTGTTCTCTGGGTTAGTGCGAGACCTTGAGAGCTCAGGTATGAACTTCCGTTCAGTCAAAGAGATGAAGGCTCGACTTGAGGTGTGTTCCCTTTGGGAATCTTCTTTACAACTGCACTTGATATATATCTTTTGATATTTTCTCATTTTTTTATGCAGAGGGTAAGCTTTTACAGCGCGCAAAGTATTATACGAGGTCTAGGCCATTGCTTCCGCAATATCAGAAGACCAGGTATAATACCCCAGATATCAAACAGTATAAGGACCTAGTATCTCGGAATCAGGAAATCTCTCAAACAAGATTTCGAGGGTTACCCATATATCCTAGGGATGTTCCCCACGAGATAAGCAAGGATTGATATTTAGGTTTATATCTCGAATTCAATTTACTAAGCGTGTAAAAACCTACTGGCATATCATCGGTAAGACCATTTATCACATTTAACTTTCCATTTATTTAGCGTACTTTGATTGTCTACTGATGTACTATCATTTCCTCTTTTTACACAAAACTCATTTTTGAATTTTATCATATTTTTGGCTTTTTCAAATTTTTCTAATGTTTTTGGATTTTCTGACATTTTCTTACTCCCCCTAAAATTCAAAACATTTAAAGAAAATTTGATAACCGATGTTGATAGCTTTGTCTCGCCATCCACTTTCTGCTTCTCATGCTCGGTTTTGTAGAAAAATATACCCCCATGATTTACAACACATTGATATTTTACAGTTTGTAAAACTATTTTTCAATATTGTGAAATTAATCATGTTTGTTCAGCCGTGAGGGTTTCGGCGTATTCAAGTAACATATTTTTGAAATTTTTGAATTTTGACAAATTTAAAAACAAACATATTTTTGGTTTTTAAATTTTTCAATTTTTAGGGTTTAGAAATATGGTTTATTTATGTACAGAAATCAAACAAACTCCCTGTTTCAGACGCAGGTTTTTGCAGCCTCCTCCTTTCGTGCCAGACCGTTTCCTTCATTTGTTTGACTTCCATCCTCTTTCTGAAGCATCTGCACATTCACAGTATTCAATTACTTGAACAATTTAGCCCAGGCCTGTTTGACCTTAGGCATTTCGACACAATATGATTCATTCAATTTCGGAAATTCTTTATCATTTTTCACAAATATATTTTCATTCCGATTATCACTCACAGGAACCTTTTGTTTCTTTTCCACCCAAGTTTGTCCTTTAGACGCACTTCTTTTGTAAAAATGTGATTCATTTTGAACATTTTGATTTTAAACAACAACTTTTGGTTTCCAAAACTGATTTGGTTTTGTAGTATCAACAATTGTTTTCCAACTTTGTGTTGTTCTGAATCTGGGTGTCACTGGTTTCCATGTTTGTTGTGAGTCAACTTTTGACATTTTCGGCTTCCAAGTTTGCTTTGAGTCAAACTTGGTTGACTTCTGATTCACAACATCAGACTTCTTATTCGTCTCAACACCAACAGGTTTTAATTTGGACACTTGCGAGCAAGATGACCTGTTTGATTACATTTGAAACATGTTCTCTTTGACACATCTTTGACCTGTTGTTGTTTCTTTTTCTGAGCATAGAACTCTTCATTAGACTGTCGTCTAAATTGGAGCTCTTTCTCTTCTTCGAAACTTGTTCCGTGAACAAAATTCATCTTTTTCTGATAATTTGGTGTTTCATTTCTTTTCTAGTTTTGTTTCCTTTTATAACCCAAACCAGTCTTCATGTTTTTCTTTTTGTAACCAGGCTTGTTATAAAAAGCTTTGTGACTCTTTCCAGCGAATTTGAAATCTCAGATTTTTCAATTTCAATCAGTTTGAACACTTTGTCAATCTTTTCTGAAATCACATTCTGAATCGGGACTTCATGATCTGAGAATAATTTGTCTGATCCAATCATGGTATACACCAATCCTTTTGAATCATCATTCGCATTTTTCTCAGATTTTGAGTTTTTCAGATAACCTTCATGAAAACTACCTCATTTTCATCCTGTGATTCAGATTTACCTGTTTTAACCGACTCTTCTTTCAAGACACTTTCAATGACCTTACCTACCACCACTGAATCACTAGAATCATCAGATTTGGAATAGGTTACGACAATGTTATCTGGCAATTGATCAACCATGTTGAAAGCTTTTTCCACCTTCTCATCATCATAAAATGCGAACTTTTCCGGTGGTGGAACCGGATGAAACTCTGAGCCAATACCTTTCTTGTTTTTCTCAGAATCATCATCATCCGGTTTTAAGTTGAAAATACGTTCAAGCACATATGATGGAGTGTGATAGCTATGTAACTTGTTGTTATCTTGTTCTAAATCAGCTATTTGACGCTTTAGCTTAGCAACATCCTCAATGTAAGAGTTTACAACTTGTTTCTTTATTGAATATTGTCGCTTAAGCGTATCAGTTGTTTCAGAACAATATTTCTATCTTGATTGAACAAGTTTCATTTGACTTTTCACATCTTCATATGACTCTTTTGTAATGTGGTATGCAAGTTTTATTGAATCATACTCCTTTTTCATTTCTTAGAAAACATTTTCTTTTTGCAAAGATTCTTCATTCATTTTTGAAACCTTTTCTTTTAAAATTTCATTTTCTTTTTCTAAGTTCTTGCATTTTTGTGTGAGCTTTTCGTCATTATCTTTCAAACCTTTTTCGTTTTCTAACATCTCTTTGCATTTATTTTTGAAAACTTCATCGATTTTAGTGAATTCATTATCTCTTGTTCTGAATTTTTCATCTTTCTCAGTATAAGCACTGCACGTTTCCATGCATTTTCTTGCATTGTTCAGCAGTTTTGTTTAAGACTTCATAATCATTCTTTACCTCAGTGATTGGCACTTCGGCTTTTTCTGCTGTCTGTGTTTGATCAGCTTCACTCTTTTGTTCTTCCTCACCAACACCAGCACTATCATCCACTTCAACCGAACTTTCCACCTTCACTTCATTTTATCCTTTCTTCTTCAGATCATCTTCTTTCTGATGTTCTTCAGTAGCAGCTTCTTTTTCTTTTTCTTCCTCAGCTACCTGCTTCAAATCATTCACCAACTCATCAACATTCTTCTTCATTCTCTCTTCATCCCTCTTTTTCAGACTCGCGGTCATCACATCACGAATTATCTTGTCCAGCTTTTTCAGATATGTTTGAGTAATAATTGCCAGACAGAGGAATTACTGCAAGAACATCATCAAACACCACTTCTTTTCGATGAACGAAAGGATCACCATTTTTGTTGATGTAGCAATCTCTCTTCTTGTCGTATCTCCCATAGTACTTTGCTTCCTCATACTCTTCATGCATTTTCTCAATCTGACAACCTGCAAAAAAATCTTTCTCTTTCATTTTTCTCCTTCATAATTTCTTCTCGTGTTTTCTCTTTTATCTCAGCAACAAATGCACAATGTTAGTTTGTTGATATAGTTCTGCCATGTGCTGTGAACCGATCATCAACAAGATCATCTTCTGGAAGGAATTCGCTCCAGTCAAACCCTTCATCATCTTGAATCACAACACAAGCTCTTGATTTCTCCTTTTCAGGATTATCTGCAATTTGTTTCAACCTTGGCAATTCCTCTCTGTTCTTGTGATAAATTGCCTTTTGATAGTAATCTTCTTTAAACGGATTAGCGGTTTCTTCAACAATAGAGTTTCTGCATTCTCTTTTGAAATGACCATTTTGCTTGCATTTGAAGCAGGTCACTTTTGATTTGTCGAATCCCAGCTTTGTTGATGGTCCACAGATTGATTGTCTGCCAGTAATATCCATGAACCGCTGAGCTCTTCGAATGCAGCGTGCTAAACACCATCTAAGATCAATGAGTTCCATCTCTTCTGGATCGATCTGGTCGTAATTTTCCTTTGTCAGTTCGGAATTTCCAATTTTCCCGGCTACCAGATCTTCGTAAGATTCCAGAATTGATCCTAGAAGACTCGTTTGCTGTTTAGCAGCGTTGATGTTCATTGTCGGAGAATTCTTTAGCTTTAAATCGATGTTGCAGAGAATCTCTTCAGGTTCTTCAGAGTTTGATGTTGTTGACGAAGAATGATATCCTGGATCGTAGCTTGATGAGCTTTTCTGTGAGTCTTTCGTCTTTTCAACACTATATGCAGTCTTTATCGGTTCACTCACTGTCACCGAAGGTACACTGCCCTTGTAGTAAAGACCGACATTCTGTTGATGCGAAGAATTGTTCATCTTGCTTTGCTTTTGTAGCTCAAGCTCATGACTTTCTATCTTCTCTACCAAAACATCAAGAGTAATTGTATCAAATAACGCATCATTTTTCAAAATAAAAATAAACGTTTGCCACTGATCAGCTCGTGGTAACGCTTCAATTATCTTGTCAATTACTTCCTCTCGAGTTTTTACTATCCCAAACCTATCAAGCTCAATTTTTAGATGGCAAAATCGCTCAATAATTTGTCTCACCGACTCTCCTTTTAGGATGTCAAACAGATCAAATTCCTTTTTTAATAAAGCAATTTTATTCTTTTTAATCTGTTTACCCCCTTCAGCTTTTACCCTTAAAGCTTCCCAAACCGATTTTGAAGAACCATCATGAATTAACAAAGAGAAAATATCATCTCTGATGGATTGCTGAATCAGTGCAATCATTTTCTGTTCGTATGAAAATTTTCATTTGTCTTCATCGGAAAGATCATTGAGATGAATCTCTTCATGATTATCGTTTATCGGTCGGCTATATATTTAAACTCCAAACAGAACCAACTCTCATGAGCATATGCCTTTGTCCAGTTCAGAAACCTCTCTTTCCACCATGTGTAATCTTCTATATTGTCAAGTTTAGGTGGTTTCAAATAAGTCCCATAGAAATTATCATGTTTTATATTATCATTGATTGCTTTTGTTATTGTTTTTGGTGTAACAGTTGATGTTTCCGAAGATTCTGATGTGAAAGCTTTGTAAAAAGTGTTATAAAATTCTTCACCCATGATGTTTCTTGTTTATCACCTTGAATTGTAGGATCCGTTTTCAACTCCCGAACGATTGCGTATCGACACGTGTGACGTGCGGAATCCGTACACATGCGTGGACCGAACACAAGAACCGTAGTCAATCTGTGATTGTATAGAAATATATGAAATCGTACAAGAACCTCGAATCACCTTTTGCCTTTCTCTATCTAGTTTCTCTCTCTAACTCCAAAGCTTTTCAAATGTGGAAAATGGCAAAAGTCCTAAATCTAAACTAAGTCCCTCTATTTATAGGCCAAGGCTTATAAGGAAGTTCTCCTTATTTACAATAATGCCCCCTTGCCTATTTCCTACTTATTTTACAATATTAGATCTTGACTTGTTCAGTTTTCTGCTACGATCTGTATTGACGGAGTTGATAAACATAAATGCACTAACACACTACTACATTTTTTTGAATATGCTAGAATAGTGCCAACCCTAGCATCACCAGAACCAGTATTACTCTCCCATTACATTTGGGGATTAATCAGTGAGATTAGACATGTAGTCAAGGGAGCTAGACCACAAACCATAGAAGAAGCTGTAGAACTAGCAAATACCTTGACTGGGGAATTAGTACATACCCAAGAAGAAAACCAAAGAAAGAACCTAGCTCAAAGGCTTACCCAGGAATTTCGCTAGGGAAATTCCAACCGTGGGAAAAATATAGGTTCTACTTCTACTCCTTACTGCAAGTACTGCAAAAGAAAGCATTCTGGGAGATGCTCTGTAACACCCTGTCTATTTATTTAAGATTTTCGTATAATTATCGGTAATTAAATGTGTAAATACAACAGAACATACTTATAAAAATACGGGTTTATTTAAAACTTTTAGATTAAGGTAATACAACATAATGTAAATGAATTTGCCGGTTAAAAATTAACGACGAAACAACGTGCGGAAGCTTCTTTTTCATGTGTTCGGCTCTTCTTCGAGCTTGACCGCCCTCGGTTGTTGGATAATATACCTACATTTCATAAAACATGAAATGAGTTAGTCATTCAGCGTTTAAAAACATTTTCAAACCAGTTTGTGGGTCAAAGTAAGCCAACAACAAGATCAACAACAATTTCCAAAATTATAAGCCGTCGCGTGTCGCGACGACGTTCGCAAAATCTATCGCGTGTCGCGACGGTTGTCGCGTGTCACGCCCCAGGCTATGTCCTCCGTCGCGTGGCGTGGGGAAAACCATTTTCCAGCAGGTTCGTCTCTGGAACCTGCATGTCTGTCCAGTTATAGTTTTAGTCGTAAATCGAACTTTAAAGTGTCATAACTTTTTATCTACAAGTCTGTTTTACCCGATTCTTTTTCCTACACGTTCAAAATTTAATTATCCATCTCATGGAGTCAATACCTGATATTAAACTACTTCAAAAATTCAGATTTCAAGCTCTCAGCTTGAAATCCCTTTCTAACACTTTTGACCCGTTTGGGGAATTTAAGCTATTTAGTCTAAACTAACTCTTTTCTTTTCACACATCGTTATTCCACATCTAAAATATATGCTTAGGTTCCACCACGACTACTTTTATGGTATATTTAGCATATCTACTTATTAACCCAATTTTACCCTTCGGTCAGTCATTTTACGCAACTGGCCCATTTTAGGCATTTGATCCACAAATGTTTATGCCTATAACTTATATTCATGTTTAATGATTCCCCAATCAAAATGCAATTTCCTAATCAACCCATATGGGTCGTTTTCCCGATTTACCCATCAAAGGCGTTTTGGTCAATTTTAGTCCCTCATTTAACGACGAAGGACTTTCAATAAATATTTGACCAAAATCGCTCGTCTAACTATAATCTTATTTATGCGTACCTGGCTCGGGTCGACATTTTGACCCGTTTTAATACCTTGTCTCAATGATTTACTAATTCACAACATCGCTAATTCGCAAGCCATTTTATCCTACGAGTATAAGACTTGACAAACACTTATTAGTCGATATATGTCAAATGGTATCAACATTGACATTTGACCCGTTTGGTCTAAACGACCAAACATTTTGCGCTTATATATAAATGGTATTTATTTACCAATTCGTTAAGTAATTCATTTCGGATTTCTCACCATTTAGTTGTGTCTCTTAAATCCGTTTCTTACACGTTTAACTCAACATGGCTTATGCCACTTGGTGTCGTTTTATACTTCAACTTTTATCCATTTATACGTGACTAAATCATCGTTTTCACTTTTTACTTCGTTTAGGCTTACTTATAAAGTAGCCATTCGAAAACTCATTTTATATATTTCATCACATGACCAAAATACCGTTTCAACCCTTTTTTTACCATTAAACATGGTTTTCATCTTTTGATATGTTCCGACCCATATCAATTTGTGTCGGAACCGTATTTCGATTATAACCTTGGTTGTGTTTATAACTTATAAATAAATGTATATCCTACAAAAGGGTGTAAGCTTTACTTACCTTGCATCCGGTTATGCTCTTTTTCCGCGTACTTGATCCGTTTGACCCGCTTCTTTCCCAAGTCTTCATCTAGCTTGTCTAGAGTCAAACTATCATCATCACAATTCGTAAGACGGTTAGATTAGTCATAATCATTTACGACTATTCCATCCTACGGGTTTTATGTCGAATTTATCATTCGTCCATATCAAAATTATCATTCGATCTAATCATTGGTCGGTTTGACTTTTTAAAAGTCAATTGACTTATCAACATATTCAAATGCACATTTGGTTCAATGAACTCACTTAGGCATATTTCATCCGAACTCTTAACGAAATCAAATTTTACATACTAACTAGTAGGCCGCGATTTCATTTAGGCATTTCATATCACTGAAAATGGGTTGTTTTTGGTGACTTGTTTAACCTGTTTACAAGTCTTCAAAAATTATGATTTTTTTATGCGGCGTACCTCTCAGAGGGTTAGGCCTTGTGTTCAAATTTCAAGATCTAAATCTTTACAAAAAATTTGTAAAAATTCATTTACTAAGCTGCAATCAGATTCGTCACTACTGACTGCAGCTTACGGAAAAATTCATTTAAAATTCCCCATTTATCCGATTGACGAAATTCCAATTGGCGATTCTTTTAATCACTTAAAACTTTCTACAGTAAGAATTTAAGATCATAAATAAATTCCTAAATTGAGTTATGACATTCGTAATGGGCTGCAAATTCTGCCAGAAAACGCAGCTTGAACCTTTGATACGGAAAAATTCATAAAACGCTCAATTTTCGTCGAAAAAATGCGTTTGCAGTGGGGTTTTAAAGATATTTCCTGGAATTACATTTTAGACTCAAGAAACACATGTTTTTGTCATGTTTTGTTCATGTTACAGCCAATACAAGTCGGCTTTAAATTCTGATCAGAAGCTGTTTGAATTCAGCTTTCAATTTGAACATGTTTATGACATTATAACACTTATTCTTAGCAATCAAAACCCCTAAAAGCATCACATACACGAATTTAGTCAAAACCCACTTAGCACATGCAAGAGTAATCATCAAATCCCTAGTCTTTAATACTAATTCATCAAGTTTTTCAACTAGGGTTTGTTTCTAAACATGAATTTATCCTAGTTTCACTCAAACATCAATCATTCAAGCTTGAATTTCGATTTTTCATAAGTTCATCAAAAATCTCAAGTTCATAAATATCAAAAATTTGACATACCTTACGATCCCCACAACTAGGTGATCGTTTCTATGTGTTCATGCATTTGATTCGAGCTAATCTTGGCCTTCAATTTGATGAATTTGGGTGAGCTAGGGTTTCACCCTTCTTTCTCCTGCTCCTGGTCGATCGAACACACACCCATGTGTGTGTTTTATATTATTATTATTTTTTTAAACCTTTAAATTAAACATCATTCCTATTGCCCACTTTTAGTCCCTCAACGTTTAAGGGTTTTATAAATGGGTTACAAGCTCCTCCTTTGTTTTACCAACCATAAATAACTAGGTTAATTATTCCTAGTAAATTTAGCGGGTTTCGGGAGTTATTAACCAAGTTTATTCTAAGTCCCGTTAACTCGGGCCTTTCATAACTTTATTTTCTCAAGCATTTATTTTCCTTTTTAATTAATATTAGGATTATTTGTTTAAGTCCTAATATTCTCCGGGTTAATTTTACCATTAACGGTATTTTATCCGTCTTTTAGTATTAACGTGGTTTGATTACCAAACCCGTTTTCGGGGTGTTACAAGTCTACCCCCCTTAAAGAGGTTTCGTCCCCGAAACCTTATTTACGTATTTCTTTTAATTTAGATTAAACGAACTTAGTTTCGTTTTCAAGACATTCACTCGTTCTTTTCGATCTAACGTTTTCATTTATATTGACGCGTACGTCTTTCAATTGCAAGGCCTCGCGGGCCGTTATTTTTAGCTTATATGCATTATCCTTATTGACCGAGTTGTCACTTGACCACTTAGTCTCATCAATCTGTTAACAAGTTTATTCCGTGCTTGTCTAATATTAACAAGCTCTTTGTATTTGTCATAACGTTTTCTTGACTTTGAAAAGTTTTACCGGCTAGACTAATTAGTCGTCATCACTTCATACCCCGTCACCCGGGTATATTATTTTGCCATCTCTGGCCTTATGTGTGTTTAAGATTTTCTAAACCGCCTTATACTACTTATGTTTGTTAAAACATTGCTTTTGACTAAAAACTAAATTTTTAGTTTACGCTTTCTCTGTCTTATGTCTTTTCCTCATGTCTAGGAATTTCTGTCTAAGTTTTATTCCTGACCGTTATTATTTTACATGGAGAATTGTAACCACTTTTCCATGCTTTATCCAAGTGACCCGCAAGTTCTTTTACTTAGCCTCGTAAGCTTTTTCTTTAGATTTTCACATTTTTAAGGTGAGAACCCCAACAATTCGTTTCTTTCTGTTTATGACCCGAAGGTCTTTTTGGTCCCGTAGACTTTAACACTATTTATAATCCCGTAGGTTATGATGATCCCGTAGATCGTCTTTTATCCATGTCTATATTCAAATGTATATATACATATATAGCGCCAAAGCATCTTTTATTATGTTTGGAATCGTTTATTTTTCGCTTTTGAACTTTAGTTGGCCTTGACCGTAGTCTAAAGCTTCGTTCGTTTACTCTTGGACTAATCTTCCGACTTTATGACTCTTTACGTCATTTACACGTCGGTTTGTTCTACGCTCACCGTTTCCCCGGTTCATAATTATACTTCTTTACGACCCGTTACCCGGGTTCTTTATTATTTCGCGCTTCCATTATTCGGTTACGCTTACCTGCACTATCAAGCTTTTATACTTTATTTATCCCGTTTGACTTATTCGTGTGAGATTTAATTACTCATGAACATCAAACCTCATTCTTTATTCGACCCGTTCAACTTTAGAATAGTTGAACGTAGTTATCAAAATTTTTGTTTGCAAATTCTCATCGTCTTTTAGTCATGACTCTTAATCCGAGTCCTTTGACTTTCTATTTCGCATACCCGTCTCTTGGTTTACGCATGCTTTCAAAATCCTACCCATCTATCGGGTATCTTTACCGATGTTATCATCAAGTAACCATTCTTATATGGTTTTAGACATCATCTTAATTTATTTGATCATCTTAGCGAAATCCATTGCTTTTATTTAGTCAAGTCTTTTATTCATTTATTCTACCCCTTTGACTTGTCTGTGTGAATTTCATCACTTGTGACAGTCAAACTTTGTCTTTATGCCTTAGCATTCTCATTAGTTGATCTGTATTTTAATTTACTTTAATCCTTGTCCTTTCTCTCGGGCTCTTCATTCTAACGTAATACGCTTCCGTCATCCGACTTGCGTCTACGTTTATTATCAAACATCTTGCTTATTTGATTTATTTGGGTACCTTTTAAGTTAGTCCCATTCACCCCGCCCTTACTACATCGGACGTAAATGTGTCCATCATAAAAAGTTCATGACTTCATGTGTTCACTACTTACTTGGCCAGAGTAAGCGATCAACACCTGACACTCATGACCTTTTTATAATTTTCACATTACACCCCATGTAAGTAACGCCTCTATTTAGATTTCTTGGAAATAATATCCTGGATAGGTATTCTATTCAGGTTTTTCCAAGTTTTTAATCTACATATGCAATGGTCAGTCTCTATGTATTTGTTGCATATTACTATTCATGCAATAAATTTAAAACGTGCACCTGTAATGCTTTCCCTTACGGGCTTTCCTTGCTGTTCACCTTACTCGCGACTGTTACGCGATTTGGGTCCTTGGCGAGTACGCTCTGCTCGTCATACTTCGGACCGTTCCTCCGTCATATCCGAAATTTGTTAAACTCTCGCTATCTTCATATGCGAGTGTCCTTCAACTAAAACATTTACAACAGTTAGTAATTTCGACATTAATGGATGCCCGTATTATAATACAAGGCTTTTCTACTATGCGCATCAACGCGTGTAATTTCGTTGACTATATCTACTCCATATCGTTTTTATTGGTATAACGTGTATTACACGATAACCATATGTGTTGTTCTCAATACTTTAATCATACTAAACCATTGATATACATGTACTTACCGGAAAGGATCATTAGTATATATGATTTCCATAATCATTAATACTAAAGGAAAAGAATTGAAAGATATTCCCGTAGTATCTCAATTCTCAGATGTATTTCCAGAAGAATTACCAGGATTACTGCCAGACAGAGAAGTCGAATTCAGAATTCATCTGCTACCAGGAACAACGCCGATTGCCAAGACACCTTACCGTTTTGCACCTGCAAAAATGCAAGAATTAAAGAAACAGTTAGATGAACTGTTGGAAAAAGGATTCATACAGCCAAGCTCATCACCGTGGGGAGCACCGATCTTGTTTGTCAAAAAGAAAGACGGGTCAATGCGTATGTGCATTGATTACCGTGAATTAAACAAGGTCACGATTAAAAATCGGTATCCATTATCGAGAATCGATGATCTGTTTGATCAATTGCAAGGAGCTTGATTATTTTCTAAGATCGACTTACGCTCAGGATATCATCAATTAAAGGTACAAGAAGAGGACATTCCTAAGACCGCTTTAAGAACAAGGTATGGCCATTATGAATTTACTGGCATGCCATTTGGTTTAACCAATGCCCTAGCTGCATTTATGGACAAGATGAACCGAATATGTAAGCCATATTTGAATAAATTCATAATTGTTTTTATAGATGATATTCTCATTTACTCAAAAAGTAAAGAGGAACATGCAGCACATCTGCATGCACTCTTAAATTTGCTGAGAAAAGAAAAGCTTTACGCTAAATTTTCGAAATGTGAATTCTGGTTAGAAGAAGTGCAATTTCTTGGACATTTAATTAACCATGAAGGAATTCATGTGGATACCATAAAGATTGAGGCAATTACCAAATGGAAAGTCCCTAAGTCACCAACCGAGGTTAAAAGTTTTCTAGGACTGGCCGGTTATTATAGAAGGTTTATCCGAGATTTTTCCAAAATAGTCATTCCCTTAACGAAACTAACCTGTAACTCTGTTAAGTTTGAATGGGAACCAAAACAGGAAGAAGCCTTTGGAATTCTTAAGCAAAGATTAACCAACGCACCCATACTAGCGTTACCAGAAGGAATTGAAGACTTTGTAGTCTATTGTGACGCTTCTAAGTTAGGGTATGGATGTGTGTTAATGCAATGTCAAAAGGTTATAGCTTATGCCTCCAGAAAACTTAAGAATCATGAAGAGAATTATTCAACCCATGATTTACAATTAGGAGCCATAATATTTGCCCTGAAAATTTGGAGACATTATCTTTACGTTAGTAAGTTTACCATTTTCACCGATCATAAGAGTTTAAGATATGTTTTTGGGCAAAAAGAGTTGAATATGAGACAAAGACGCTGGATGGAAATTCTTAGGGATTATGATTATAGTATCCAGTATCATGCAGGAAAGGCTAATGTATTAGCCGATGCTTTAAGTCGAAAGTATCATGAAAAGCCAAAAAGAGTACGTTCTCTTAAATTGAATCTGCATATAGATTTAAATGAACATATTAGAGAGGTACAAGAATCAGTAATCAAGGATGATACTGAAAAATTAAAAGATATGATTAAGGAATTAGAACAAGGAACATATGGAATTTGGAGATTCCATAAGAAAAGAATGTGGATACCTAAACTAGGAAACCTACGCCACCGAATATTAGAAGAAGCCCATAAGGCTAAATATACGATACATTCTTGAAGCGATAAAATGTATCAGGACTTAAGAAAGAATTTCTGGTGGATAGGAATGAAAAAGGATATAGCAGCTTATGTTGCCAAGTGTCTAACATGTTCACAAGTCAAAGCTAAACATCAGAAACCCTCGGGATTATTGCAACAATTGGAA
Organism: Helianthus tuberosus; assembly: GCA_030545235.1. Classification (NCBI taxonomy): domain Eukaryota; kingdom Viridiplantae; phylum Streptophyta; class Magnoliopsida; order Asterales; family Asteraceae; genus Helianthus; species Helianthus tuberosus. Next base: position 3,993 of record JARYGA010034337.1, on the reverse strand, counting down.
ATGCCTGTATGAAAATGGGAATTGATAACAATGGATTTTGTTACCAAATTACCCAATAAACGAAAAGGTAATGATACAATCTGGGTGATTTTAGATAGGTTAACTAAATCTGCTAATTTCTTACCAATGAAGGAAACTTTCAGTATGGAACAACTAGCCAAATTGTATGTAAATGAAATAGTTTCATTACATGGAATTCCTTTATCAATCGTTTCTGATAGAAATAGCCGTTTTACTTCTTATTTTTTGACAAGTTTCCAAAAAGAAATGGGAACCAAGCTAAATCTAAGCACCGCTTATCATCCTCAAACGGATGGACAAAGTGAAAGGACAATTCAGACAATGGAAGATATGCTTAGAGCTTGTGTAATTGATTTCGGAGGAAATTGGGATGATCGTTTACCATTAATAGAATTTTCTTATAATAATAGTTATCATACCAGTATTAATGCTGCACCATTCGAAGCACTTTATGGACGAAAGTGCCGAACCCCAGTCTGTTGGGAAGAAATTGGAGAAAAGCAATTATCTGGACCCGAGATAGTGCAAGAGACAACAGACAAGATTATTCAAGTCAAGGAACGACTAAAAGCAGCACGCGATCGACAGAAGAGTTATGCTAATAACAGGAGAAAGCCATTGGAGTTTCAAGTAGGAGATAAAGTTTTATTAAAGGTTTCTCCTTTGAAAGGAGTGGTAAGATTCATCAAAAGAAGAAAGCTAAGCCCCAGGTATGTTGGACCCTTTGAGATTATTAGAAGAATAGAACCAGTAGCTTATCAGCTACAACTGCCAGAAGAAATGACAGGAATACATGATGTATTTCATGTATGCAATCTCAAAAAGTGCTTAGCCGATGAATCACTAGTGGTACCTCTTAAGGATATAGAGGTAAATGAAAAACTTAAATTTGTAGATAAGCCTCTACAGATTGAAGACAGAAAAGTCAAGAATCTCAAGCATAAGAGATTGGTATTAGTCAAGGTAAAATGGGATTCCAAGAGAGGACTAGAATACACGTGGGAACTTGAATCAGAAATGCAGAGGAAATATCCACACCTATTCTAGTAGACCTCGAGGACGAGTTCTAAAACAAGGTGAGGAAGATATAACAACCCTCCTAAATTAATTCCGACACTCCTAAAATAATTATAACATTCCTATACGCCTTAAAATACACCCCGTATACGAAAACCGGTCCCGAATACCGTTAATTTTACAAAAGTTAAATAAAGACAAAATCCTTTACTCGCTCGCGGGGCGCGAAGCCCATGGCTAGCTTGGTCGCGGGCCGCGACAGATAGGCCACTAGGCCGCCCCCGGAGCTGCCACGTGGCACGATCGTGGCAGACCTACACTTGTGAGTCGATCAAGCTACGCCCTAAATGCCCTAAGTCGCGGGCTGCGAAGGCCGCTTCTGTTTCTTACGCGGGCCGCGAGAAAACCATAATCAGATCCTATAAATTGGATCGATCGACCTTCAGTTCCGTCGTTCAAATCTCAAAATTCTCTCTCAATTTCTATAGTGTAGAAGTGATTCCAAGGCATTATACCCCCTAATTAACAAAGTTCTACCTTGTTGTAAGTATCATAACCCCCGGTTACTTATTAGATACGCTGCTCGATTGATCTAGTGATCCGTAACGGCTGTCGAGGTTCTGCCCGACGTAGTCGTTGGAGTTCTGTCTCGGGGAGGGTATAACTAATGTAAATATTGGGTTATTATACTAACACGTGTGCATTGTTTAAATTATTAGATTATAACCAGGAAACCACATGAAAAAAGTCTGAACTAGCAATGTGAGTAATCTCTTTTTTGTGAACCTTTTTACAAACTATTTTTTACAAAACCTTAAATCATTTTATATATAATTAGCAGTGATTGAGTCTTGTAATTCTTCAATTACTGCCGGTATGTTGGGGTTTTGTATACAAAATGTGGAACACGTTACCATTGGACAATGAGATAGCCAATGAGTAATATGACCCACCAGTTATGGATTGACATTACTGAATGAGTAATTGTGTAGATGTAAACATTGTAATCGCTCTCAATACTGTGAAATGATAAAATTTGTTTTGATTAAATTGGGATTCACTCACCAGTATTTCCCACTGAAAAATGATTTTTAAAAACGCGTTTCAGGTAACAAAATATGAAAGCCAAATAGAAGCCAACTGGAGGGCACTGAAGGCTTGGAAAAATGTGGCTATAAAAGTTACCTAAACAAAGAAAGATGTTTTATTCAATAAAATATGATTTATTCCTATAAACATGTTTGTAATAAAAACTTGGGTTTTATCCCAATAAGTTACAATTATAAAATGTGGTGTTTTACTCTGATAAAATATTCCCTAACTACGGTCCTGATGTAAATTCCGCTGCTAAATAATGATAAACACCGATACCACCATCTCTGAGTAGGCCGCGGCCGCCCGCCTCCCGAGACAGGGTTCGGGGGTTGCGACATTTTAAATCAATCCAAGTATGCCTATGACATTCTCTCAAGAGCCGGCTTGCTAGATTCCAAACCGGTCGCCACTCCACTCACATCCAAAGATGTTTTCAACTCCCAAGGCCAATCGTTTCACGATCCCACTTTTTATCGGTCTCTCGTAGGCGCTCTTCAATATCTCACTATCACCCTTCCTGATCTCTCCTACCACTGTAAACCTAGCCAGCCAATACCTTCATAAACCCACCACCGATCATTTTCGACTAGTAAAAAGGACTCTTCGTTATGTTAAAGGCACTTTAGCACATGGTCTCACATTTGACTGACCTCCTAACACTACTTTTTATGTTTTTCAGATGCAGGTTGGGCAAGATGTATCGACACACGAAGATCCAACTACGGCTATTGTATCTATTTAGGTGGAAATTTAGTCTCCTAGAGTGTTAAGAAGCAACCTACGGTATCGCGTTCAAGTTGTGAGTCGAAATATTGTGCAAAATGGCAAATACGGGTGCAGAGATCATTTTGATAACCAGCCTTCTTCGGTAACTTCACGCTCTACCACCGGGACGTTCAACATTATTATGTGATAACAAGAGTGCTTTATTCCTAAGTCAAAATCCTATCTCACATAAAAGAGCCAAGCACATTGACATCGATTATCATTTCATCCGTGAATTGGTTACCTCCGAAAGGGTCCATACCAGATTCATCTCCACGAACAAACAAGTAGCCGGCATTTTCACTAAAAGTCTACCAAAACAGTTGTTTAAAAAATTCCGCACAATGCTTCGTCTTAGATCACCTCTGTCTTGCATTGACCGGGGGTATAAGGAACGATCAAATCACAAGGATCAAAATCCTCCTGTCAATCCCACACCTTAATTACATTTATTTAGTCAATGTATATTTTTAGTAAAGAGAAGTATTTCTCTCATTTATAGATGCCTAGCCTTTTGTATTTATAGGCCTTTTGTTTTCTTGTAAAAATCAGTTGATTATTACATTTCTTTAGTATTAGAGCTTGTAACAATCAAGGGGGAGTAAGAAGAACTAAAGAAAATTAACCCGGTGAAGTCGAAAACCTTCGTGGATCGACAGAGAGAAGAAGACTCGAAACCTAAGTGGATCGAGCAGAGAAGTCGAAGCCTAAGTTGATCGACAACGAGAAGAACAAAGACTCGAAATCTGAGTGAATCGAGAAGAGACCGACTCGAAATCTGTGTGAATCAAGCAAAATGGTCGAAATCTGAGTGAATCGACATAGACTTGCAATCTTAGTGAAGCAATCAAAGAATTTAAGAACAGGATTTTGGTGTGCAGTATTTTGTTGGATCGCAAGGAGGATTGCGGTAAAAGAATGGCAGCAAGCACAAGTACCTAACAATCGGATATTAAGTCGGTGCAAAAGATTTTGTGTTTAATATAAGATTGAAAGTGGAGCAGGCACCTTCACTTAGAAATTTAGAAGAGGTGTAAATTGGATTAAGGCAGCCCAATAAGAGAAGTCTATAAAATTAAAGAAAAAAATGATTTC